>CAUYPK010080651.1:0-30355 GCA_963574355.1 Loris lydekkerianus
TAGATGTCTTGGCACAATAACTGGGAGAATGCCAGGAAGGCTGTGTTGACCAGTGTGATGAAAATGTGTCAAACGGTCTATGAAGCTAGTGTATGATGCCCCATGATCATATCAATGTACACAGCTATGATTTAATAAAAATCAATCAATCAATCAATCAATCAATAAAAATTTTTCATATGATTAAAAAAACCCACTGGATTGTACATTTTAGATGGGTGAACTGTATGGTATGTGAATTATATGTCAATAAAGCTGTTATTAATATGCTAAGAAATACAAAGACAGTCTTATCTACAATAGGAAAGAAAATTTACATTAAATCACTATACATATAACAAACATCCCTTTTTCCTACTTTCTTCCAAACACAGACAATAGCCTTCCAATCCCATATTAAGAGCTCTGCTCTTCATGTGTAAGCTTTAACTCAACCCCCTCTTACTCATAACAATTTGCTTTAATTCAAGGGATTTTGTTACCCAGTTCTACCACTGAAAAGTGGTTGGGCACAATAGCATTGTGAGAAATCCCTTCCATCTTGAACATTTCCCAACATTTAAACTTTCTTTCTGTGAAACAGACAAGACTTGTTAATTCTGTAGTGACACCGACGAATCTGCAGTCATCTTGTAAGCCTCGTTTTCCTGCTGTAGGTGTTGTCTTTCAGGAAAATCAGTACCTTTGAGGGACCTGATCCACCATCTCTCTGGACATGTTGCAAAAGTTAGTGTTCATACCTGTTGACTTATTTGGCAGCTCACTTTCCTGCTTCTAGGAGAGGCAGTGGAATTCCTAGAACAGAAATAAATTAGGAATAAAGACAGGGTAATCAGCAACTACCACGCAGCCCCATCATGATTTCAAAAAAGAAACATTTTAACATGAAAAAGTCCATAGGATGTAACGATAGGACAAAGACAGAATGAAGGACAGCCCCTTAAAGAAAACTACTAAACTATCAGTGCACTGCACAAATTTGTTTATATTTCAGCAGAGCCCTTTGAATACTTACTTGTGAGTTGGCCCCTGTCCTGAGAACCGGCATTAGGGAACAGTCTGTGGAGGACACATCTCATAGTAATGGAAACCCTGGTTTTCAGCTGGACACATGGAAAGAGTTCATTTTTTAGCCCTGGCTGCTGCTAGCTGTGGCTAAGTGACTGTACTCTGGCACTTCCCTCACGACAGTTGGCACCTTGCAGTTTCCCCTTTATCCCTTCCCTCTGCTGCCCAGAATTCTGACATAGTGGCTGGGGTCCTGACCTTCAACCTCGACAGTAGATGGAAGGTCACTCCCTGAGGATGGTGGAGCAGTGAGATGAAAGGAGTCTGGGTCCTTGAGGACTTTGGGAAACACAGCAACCACACCAGCTCTGGACTGCTCTATTCTGACTTTGACTTGAGAGAAATAAACTTCATCTTCTTGAGCCGCTGCGATTTGGAGTCTTTGTTCTCTACAGCTGCACCTGGTCCTTTCAGATAATGTGCAGCCACCAGCTGGAGTGGGAGAAAGCCCCATTCAGGACGGGCCGCGCCGGGGCTGTGGAGATGGAGGACTGTCGTGGCAGATTGCTCTCATCATTGATTCTCAGTTCACATCCTCGGACTACCTGAATCACGTTTATAACATGCTTTGTCGGACTTTTCCATTTCCCTACATGTAGGCAGTTTTCTATTTTCTGCTAGGGACATTTCATAAGATGTTCAAGGGATTTTTTTTTTTTTTTTTTTTTTTGTAAGCACAGTAGAAATAGAAGTAGTTACCAAATAGAAACAACATAAGTAGCCGAGAACCTCATTATGCATGAATCTCATTATGCAGGAAGTAAAAAGCAAACGGGTATAAGAATCAAGTTTCTAAAAAGAAACCATAAAAGGCATTACTGTTCTCTCATCTGTGGCTCCCTTCCACTTTCCCAGGGGTAAATGGCACACCCTGTGTAAGTCTCTTTTTTATGGTAGACATGAACATCTGTTATTTCTGCTTTAGAATATAGTGTGTCTCTTTAGGTCACAAAAGGCCATTGATACCCAAGTTATGAAGAGAAGATTATCAATCTTCTCTTGATAATGAGTAATCTTCTCTTCTCATGAGCATTTTCACAGTACACATAGTACACAACACTTTTCTTTCATCTTTACAAAAAGAAAAACCTCAGTTTTGTAAACTAGTTGGAAAAGCAGATTTCTGATACAACATTCTATACCCTTTATTTAGTTTAGATTCGTAGTACTGAGCAAATATAGCCACAAGACACCCATTCCACAAATTAGGCATTGGTTGAGTTTTTCACAGTAAATTATTAGGTTATGTTAAGAACTTATGGAAGTCAGTCTGTAGAAATAATAAGCATCTGTGGGGCTTCAGAGCCTAATATTGCAATAGCAATTCTCTTCTCTACCCAAGTTCAAGATCAATTGAGAAATAAATTCAGGACCCCAACCAGTGGAGATGGAAATTTCAATTTGGTTACTGATAAGATGAATAAAGAGCATGGCTTTAAATACAGATCCAACTGGCCTTCCCTATACATTCTCACTGATGACCTTAACTGTGAGCTCCCCTGTTTCTAGAGCAGTGCCCATCCTGGAAGCTCTTATCCTAGTGGAGAGCAAAGCAGAATGGAGCCCCTGTGTGGCTAGGTACATCTGGAAGAGAATCAAGAACCCCTCCCTAAGCCAAGCCTATTAACCTCCCTCTACAAAGCTCACCAATGATAAGTGTCTTCCTTTTTCTCTGGGGAGAGGTTACTAGGTGAGTGGGGATGTGAAGAGAAGCTAAACTTGTTGTGTGCTCTTCCCTCTGGTAGCAAACCCTGACCCACCTCTGGCTGTCAGGACTCACCAGTTAAGGCTGATTGCCAACTGCCTGTCTCTATCTTTTTGCTCAAGGGCTTTCTCCAAAGCCAGGAAAGAGTAGCCCTTAACCAGTGACTGACTCAAGTGGATAAATATATAAATACCCCAGCACCCTTGCCCATCACATAGGTTACCAGAGATGGATTTCATGGAAGACAATTTTTCCATGGGACAAGATGGGGTGATAGTTTCAAAATGATTCAAGCATATTACATTTATTGTTCACTTTATTTCTATTATTATTACATTGTAATATATAACAAACTAATTACAAAACACAACATAGTGCAGAATTGGTGGGAACCCTGAACTTGTTCCTCTGCAACTAGCATCACCACCTCGGCTCCACCTCAGATCTTCAGGCATGGGATTCTCGTAAGGAGCACACAGCCTAGATCCCCTGCACGTGCTCTTTAGAGTAGGGTATATGATCCTACGAGAATCTAATGCTGCTGCTGATCTCACAGGAGGTGGAGCTCAGGCAGAGATGCCATTGATGGGGAGCAGCTGTAAATACAGATGAAGCTTCACTCACCTCCTGCTGTGTGGCTCAGTTCCTAACAGGCCACGACCCGGTACCAGTCTGCAGCCTGGGGCTTGGAGACCACAGCTATAGAGTATACCACTATATAAATGCAGAATAGCTTATTTAAATAACCAGTATTTACTTATTAGGTTTATTGGGTTTATATTTTCCAATGTAAGCAATACTGTCATGTGAATGCTTGAACATGAATCTTTTTTACTCTTCTGTCTCTGTAAGATAAATTCCTAGAAGTAGAATTGCTATATCAAAGAGCATTGTAGCTTTGATCTTTACAGATATCACCAAAGTGCTCTGCAAAGAGATTGCTCAAAATTGCACTATCCCTAACAGTGGATGAGAGTGCCTATTTCTCTCTCTTGCCAGTGCTAACTATTAACACATCATTAAATCTTTGCAAATCTTAAATCATAAAAAAAGTATTTTCTTGATATGTTAATTTGCATTTTAAAATTACAAGTGAAAGTAAGCATTTTGTCACTATGTATTGGTCATTAAGATTTCTTGTTCTGGGCAGTGCCTGTGGCTCAGTGACTAGGGTGCCAGCCCCATATACCAAAGGTGGGGGGTTCGTACCTATCCCCGGCTGAACTGCAGGAAAAAAATAGCTGGGTGTTGTGGTGGGCACCTGTACTATCAGCTACTCAGGAGTCTGAGGCAAGAAAATCACCTAAACCCAAGACTGGAGGTTGCTGTGAGCTGTAACACCATAGCACTCTACTGAGGGCAACAAAGTGAGACTCTGTCTCTAAAAAAAAAAAACAACAACAACAACAACAACAACAACAGAAAAGGTTTCCTGTTCTGACAACTACTTCTTCATGTCCTATCTCTATTGGTTTATTTCCTTTTTCTTACTAATTTATAAGAGCTTCTTATAATTTTAGGAAATTAGTCCTAAGCCATATATGTTGCAAAATTGTCACAAGTATGTGTTGTCTTTTAACTCTGTTTATGGTAATTTTCCCTTCAGGAGCTTGGTTTTTTATTTTTAGTGAAATGTATTTATCTTTTCCTACATAATAACTTATTAGTTTTGTGTTCTGCATAGAAAGACTGTCCCCACAATTAGAAATTAATTCCTTCAAATTTTAGTCTTAGTATTTTGGTGTGCTTTGATTTTTTTTTATATGTGTATCCTTGGTCCATCTGGTATGGGAAGAGACATAGAAATTTCATTTTGTTTTTCACCAAGTAACTAAACATGTATTCTAAAACCACTTATTGAGTGATCCATCTTTTCTTGTTTATATTGGATATGTGGCTTGCATCATATTTTAAATTAGCATATGGATTTGGGTCTATTTATTAACTCTCTGTTCTATTCTTCTGCTCAGTCTACTCTTGGTCCAGAAACCAAACTGTTGCTTTATAACATATTTTACTATTTGGTAAAGCAATGATAATAACCACTCCTTAACCATTAATCATGTTCTCCCAGAGCTCTCCTGTCCATTCTTACGTGTTTATTGCATGCCTAAATGTGGGCTGAACATGTGTGAAGTACTAGGCAGTAGGCTGAGCACTGAGACTGCAGCCATGAGCAGAGCAAGGAAGATCCCTGCCCACAGGATACTCACAGTCCTGCTGCGGGAGAGGGACAGAAATGAATCAATCATGTAGATACAGTGTCCGAGGATAGTACATAATGTGGGGGAAGGCCAAACAGGGCAAGAAAATAGAAAGTAAGAGGAGAGTGGGACCAAGTAATCAGAGCAGGTCTTGTTGAGAATTTGGCAGTTGAGGTGAAGGAGTGAACTGCATAGATATCTGGGAGAACACTAGTAGGAGTAGCACATGCAAGGGTCCTGGGGTAGGAGGCCAGTGTGCCTGGAGCAAAGTGAATGAGAGAGAAAGAAGATGAGGGCAGAGAAGTAACAGGGAATGAAGCAAGGAGGGCCTTGCAGACAAATGTAAACATTCAGGCTGTTTCTCTTAGCAAGGAGGGGAGCTATTTTTGAGCAGAGGTGTGTCATGAGCTGACAAAAAGTTTGGAAATTGATGCTATGGGTGTTTTGGTTGGGATCACATTGAAATCTTACATTTACTTATGGCAGAATGATATATTTATAATCCCGTGTCCTCCTAGCCAAACATTGGGTACGTAGCAATATTATAAACATGCAGATGAGAAAGTGATACACTTCTAGCAACGTATTCTATAGATACTCTCACATGTGTGCAAAATAACTTACGGACAAGCACCATTTATGATGGCAAAAGGTCGGAAATAACATGGACATTGGCTGCCATAGGACTAAGTAAATTATGAGGCGTGTACAGGACAGACTACTATTTCACTACAAGAAGATTAAGGAGAATTTTTACATACTGATATGGAATGGTATTTTTGATCTACTAAGAATTACAAAAGGTAGAAGATGGTGTGCATAGTACACTACCATTTGGTTACAAAAAGGAAAAATGTGTATTATATAGAGTTTGGTTTTGTACAGATAAAATATCTTCATAAGGACACATACAAAAAATGGTGAGACTGTGTTCTTACTTGGGAGGGAACTGAGTAGCTAGAAGACAGGCATACAAATGAAAATTGTCACTGTATATCTTTTTCGATCTTTGGAATCTATTGAGCTATGTGGATACACTACCCATTCCCAAACCAAATAAATATACATTTTAATGAAATCAAGTACGTCTTTATATCAGGGCTGTTTTGGAAATGGATTTGACAGTGGCTCAAACAGAATTAGTAGAGACCCTACTAGGTATATACCCAGTAGACCAAAAATTACATTATAACGAAGACATGTGTACCAGAATGTTTATTGCAGACCAATTCACAATTGCTAGGTCACGGGAAAAGCCCAAGTGCCCATCAATCCATGAATGGATTAATAAATTGTGATATATGTACACCATGGATTATTATGTAGCCTTAAAGAAAGATGGAGACTTTACCTCTTTCATGTTTACATGGATGGAGCTGGAACATATTCTTCTTAGTAAAGTATCTCAGAAATGGAAGAAAAAGTATCCAATGTACTCAGCCCTACTATGAAGGTAAATTATAGCTTTCACATGAAGGCTATAACCCAACTATAGCTCAAGACTATGGGGAAAGGGCCAAGGAAGGGGAAGGGAGGGGGGAGGTTTTGGTGAAGGGAAAGGGTGAAGGGTTTTGGTGAATGGGTGGGGCCACATCTATGGTGCATTTTAGAATGGGCACAGGTGAAATTTACTAAATGCAGAATACAAATGCCTACATACAGTAACTAAGAAAATGCCATGAAGGCTATGTTGAACAGTTTGATGAGAATATTTCAGATTGTATGTGAAACCAGCACATTGTACCCCTTGATTTCACTAATGTACACAGTTATAATTTAACAATAAAAATAAATAATTAAAAAAAAAAGAAAAAAATAAAAGTGATATCTTCCTCAGTGATTAACTGTCTCCTTAAAAAAACAAAAAGCTCTGATTTGGAGTTGCTTGACATTTTCCATAGTATGAATACTCTTGCGTGGCTGAGGTCAAACTAACTACATGACTGCATTGAACAAAGACTGTTCAAGAGATGTTAATAATAGACTTTTTCACAAGCTTGCATAAGTTAAATCCATCAACACCCCACTGGCCACAACTCAAAGTAGAAATACTTTTTTTCAGATGTAAGAAATTAAAAAGGAAAGTAAAGGCAGCAGAAGAAAGTTTTGAGAACTGCGATCACTTTTGTTCATAGAGCTTAAGGCACTGGGAAAGAAACACAGCATAATCTCCCTCGAAGGTGGAATCTAAAAAAAAAAAAAAAAAGTTGCTATCATAAAAGTAGAAACAATTTCTCTAATAACCCTTAGTTTCTCAAATTGTGTCATTTTCAAGAATTCCCATTTTTTAAATTTTTATCTTTAATCTTTTTATCTTTAATCTTTATCTTTATCTTTTTATCTTTATTTTTACATCATTTATCTTTCCACTAATATCAGTGGAAGGTGAACATTTTGACTACTCAGGACAGGAACTACTGGAAGGAGCTCTAGGGAAACCTGAATAGAGCACAGTGACAGTGCAAAGCATTTCATTTTGCCTTTGCACATCTGCTACCTAAAATCATGGAAATGCTTGAGGGGATAATTTCAATAATACATATAAGCAAACTATACTTATAAACTTACTTTATTCACCCCCCGAAAGTGTTATGAAACTAATACTCTCAATACTGTGCAGAGTCAATTATTTTTCCCTTGATAAAAATAATGTTTACTCATGATTGGGAGGAAGCAGAATGAATAAAAACTAACAGTCACTCAAATTCCTAGGGACTATTAACCTCATTTACTCCTCACAATAATATTTGATTATGGTAAAGAAATGGAATGTAACAGAGATATAGTGACTATTTTTCACTTTAATATTTGGGACTGTGTGGGTTGAGATAACCCCAGTTAAACTGCAAGGATAACAAGCGAAAATGCCAGTAACTTTATACAATATGCGTTTATTTTTTTGGTCATAACTTATATCTATTCCAGTTCAAAGTGTATGGGGGGCCGAGGTGGAACACAGGGCCACTTTACTTCATTATTATTAGGGACCCAGGCTGATGTATCCTCTGGAGGGAAGATGGCAAGCCAGGGAATAGACTTTAAAGGCTTCCAGGTGCAGTGACCAGCAGCTTTTATTTCATTTGCTAAGAAAGTCAAGTAGTTGTTCTTAACATCAGCAAGAAAGTGCAGCTCTATCACCCACATGCCAAAAAAGAGGTGAATGGAATATATTTTTAATAGACCTAATGAAGTCCAGAGGTACTATGCAAATTTTTGTATGGAAACAAGAAATTTAGCTTTCATATCCTAAAGTCACTGTTACTTGAAGTTGAATAAAGATTTTATATTTCCAGTGAATCTTCATCAACAGAATAATCAATAGAATATCTACACACTTAAGTATGTGACATGACCAATAGTAATACATAATATGCTCAATAACTCCTAGAAATAAAAGAATTAGGAATATTGATTGGGGACTCATAACTGAGGAATCTTAAATTTTTTTTTTTTTTTTTTTTAGAGACAGAGTCTCACTTTGTCACCCTTACAGTGCTGTGACATCACAGCTCACAGCAACCTCCAGCTTTTGGGCTTAAGCGATTCTCTTGCCTCAGCCTCCTGAGTAGCTGGGACTACAGGTGCTCGCCACAACACCCAGCTATTTTTTTGTTACAATTTGGCTGGGGTTGGGTTCGAACCCGGCACCTTTTGTATATGGGGCCGGTGCCCTACTCACTGGGCCACAGGCACTGCCCGAGAAATCTTAAATACTTACAGAAGTGAATTTAGTGGCAGGTGTTCTTTGATATTTATACAGGAAGTCAGTGATTAAAAAAAAAAAAAATGGAAATCAGAAAAAGTCCAACAGGGGGAATCACAAACTCGGCTGCTGGCTCCGATATGCTTGTGTGTAACCCCAAATCCTACTGCTGTCATAGCATTCCTAGGACATACATAGACTGGCAGGGGGCATAGAGGTGCCTCTTCCTCTAATTCTTGCTATTCCACAGTAAAATACCAGAGAAAACTACAGTAGCACATTCTACTGTTTCAAATATGTTTGGCTCTCTAGAGTTCTCCTGCTCTGCTTATAACATATTTATTTCTCCCAACACTAATAATCCATAAATAAAAATTTCATTTGATCATTTTTAATTATTGCATGTGATACAGCAGAAAGATGAAGTATTAATGATCTCTGGCCTAGAGGAGCCTGCTGTGAGTGGTGAAGGAGAAATACAAATACATGGAGGGCCTTAGGGTTAGTGGAATAACAGTTCAAACTTTCACCAGGGGAACAAGAAAGAAACAATTAACTGTGCTTGAAGGAATTTGAGGACTTTCTCTTGAAACTGATTATAGAATTGGATTAGAAGTTTTCCAAGTGTAAAAGGTAACAAAGGTCTTTGGCAGACAGAAGCCAATAGGTACAAAGATACACTGAGCACAGTACTGAGGTTACAGACCAGTGAATAGACCTCATGTAACCAGTAGGTTGTAATGAGGAATTCACAGTTAATTTTATAGTTGTCTTAATTAAAGGATCTAGAAAATGATCAGATACATGTCAAAGAGAGGCAATTCCCTAGCAATACTTTACTTTAGCATTTACTTTTTTCTTTTATTTAATTATACCACCTACTCTGTGCTACAAGATTGGACAATTAAGTTTGTGAACTCATCCTAGAGAAAGTGCTACATACCTCATTGCTGAATGACACTACACTATGGTCACTTTTGAAGTACCCTCCTTAGGAAGCTATGCACTGATGCCAGTGCCTTGTCCACCCTTCAAAGCAATTCTCCTGGGATGAGTTTGAGAACTCAGTTGTTAGACCTTCTCTGAGGACAATTCTGATGTCCATTCCAGAAAGAGTGAGAACATGGGTCAAGAAATGTGAGATCAGACAATTAAGATCAGGAACTCATCTAAGAAAAAGTGCTGCATACCTCGTTGTTGAATATCACTATGGTCAACTTCAAAATACTCTCCTTGGCAAGCTATGGACTGACACCAACATCTAGTCCACCCTTCAAAACAATTTTGGAACTTTTTCTGGAATGACCATCAGAACAGTCATTGTTCAGCACACGTATTTCTCGCCCAATCTCCTCTCAGATCTCTAGAGCACTTCTGTTTCATGTTGCTAACCCCTCGGGTTACATCCCTGTCCACAGGCATGCATTTGCTTCCTTTATCACAACGATTAACATATTTTATAGGCAATCTTTTTCCCTTTTTTCTAGATTCACAACGACTCTCTTTTGTTTTTATTTCTTATCCTTCATTTCTTTTATTTTCCCTTTTCTTCTTTTTGTTTGATTGACAGCTTTGGGACAATACATATTTTGCTTTTCCTTTAAAGTTACCCTTGTCAATGATTTTATCTAGATTTTAAGGTAAGACAAGTAATATTATATATTCTTGTTTCTGAAGACCAAAATGGTATGTTTTGAAATAACACACCTCATTTGGAGGGTAGTCTCTACATAATTAATTGCTTACTATAGTTGCTTTAGTAAAACTAAAAACAAGGGTGAAAGTATATTTGTTCTACCTGTCCATTCCATTTCCTGAAGCTGACTATGTGTCATACAGGATTTATATGTTGAAAATATAATAGGAATAAGTCATAAAAGATGGCCAAGCAAGTGTCAGAGAATCCTGGCATACAGCATAGAGGATGTTATACTCTCTCTTTCCCTGGAGAGTTAAGTTTTTACATGTGAATACAACCCAAGGACAATAAACAGTTGTATAATTGATTAATTAATAATATTTCTTATTTTTCCTTTTAAACATGCCTTTATTTATTAATATTACAACTTACCTTACAGGATACTACATAGACTGTTTGGTAGTCCATTCTACTACTCAGAAGCCAGAATTTCATCCATAAATAATCAGAAGTATGATAGTGATTGTCCTTGAGTCTGTATGTGCATGTTAACTGTCTTCTACAAAATTAATAAATATTTATTCTTTTAACAGTGCATGTGGTATGTTTTATATTTGGCTTAAAATTTAGGGCTAGCCACTTTACTGTCTTAATCACAACTAGGTGGAGTATGAAATCATTCACTCAGCGAATGCCATTAGATATGGATTTCTATTTTATGCTAACACAGGTTACTTCCATGACCCATTTCTCAAGAAACTCCTTTGCCTGTGACCTATTTCCTCAAGATTTGAAAATGTTATGAAACTTTCCAAGACCTTCACCTGAGGTGATATAACCCTTCACATGAATAGACAAAATTCTGTGCAGTGTTTTGAAATACAATTACCACTTGAATTACAAATGACCATTACCCTAACTTTATACATCTCTTATAAGATAAACTCTGTAGAGGCCATTGCTGCCATTGCTATGGAAATTATCAAGGAAATACACATACTGAATGTATGTTCCCTATAAGGTATCTTTCATTCATAGCCAACACCGGGTCACACTGAGGATGAAATTGATAAAAGCCTGGCTACATAAAACTATTGGAAAATGTGGGATTCTGCCTTCGATTGTGGGGCATAATGCTCCTTTCTTTCACCTATCAGGAACTTTATACTATTCTGGTTAGTTAGTGTACCTTCAGACAGTAGTCTTCCTAAAGGAGGTGGAGCAGATTCACACATGAGTTGGCTTCAGCCACCCGATTTCTCTTGTTGGACTGGTGTGGTCTTAGATCTGAAGTATAATGACCACTTGCTTGAGTACGCTGCCCTCTCATTCTTCCTATAGTAGCCCACACAGGCCAAAGTGGGGGCACAATCGTCCCTTGTAAATTTATGAAAATTTCCTTGTTCCTCTTGAAGTGTGAACAAAACCCCAACATACCATGGAGGGAATATTTTAAAACCAAAGAAGTGTTGGGAATGAAGAGACATTCATGATATTTTTTCCTTTGAAAATCACCCCTAAGCCATCTTTATAAAGGTGTCCCAGACTGTTGCAATTGCCTTAAATTTAACTAGCTGTTGGATTGGCCACCTACTTTCAGAAGGCTCAGACCATAATTTTATTTCTAATTCCCTTAATTTTTCTAAGAAGTCTATCAGAAGCAGCACAGCATGGCCGTAGCTCCAGCACAACTTTCACAAATCACCTGTCACCAGCCCTGAACATCTTCTCAATCCTGGTTCTCTGATCCATAGTTCACTTATTCTATGAAATCAATGGCATGGACAAAGAGGATAGTTTGTACTGATATTTCTCAGTAATCCATCCCAAAATGAGGATTAGATTCATTTATTTGAAATAAACAGAAAATCCCTTAGGCATCCAAGCCGATCAAAAGGCCATGTTGAAGTAATTAACTGGTATAGATCCTACTTAGGGATTCCCAGAAATTTTAAACATGCCAGAGAGCTATGATGTGCACTCTTGACAATACTTACCTCTTTCCTGAAAACACAGTGGCTTACACATTAAGGATCATCACTAAGGATTTTCAAGGGCTTAACACTTAACTGTAGAGATCTCTCCAAAGTATTACCACCTTAATTATTCTGGGGAGCTTCCTTACTTAGGTCCCTGAAGACACTGGAATTATAGTAATTCAATTACAGAAGGTAGTAAAACTTTGAAGTGATCAATGATACCATTTGAGCCTATCCAAGGCATTAGGGGCAACCTCTACTAACTGGAAAATTATGTTATGGGGATGAAAATGCCATAGACATCCTCTGTGCAAGCAGTGTTAAAGTACAAGCAACTGCTAATAGATATTGCTCTATTTCAATTAATGCTTAAGGAAAGTAAAAGCATCAATGCACAAATTTAAGAAAAAAACAAAAAGGTGGAATTATTTTTTTGTTCTTTACTTTTATCTTTTTGGGTCTGAGACTCTCAGAGGTTTGGTTGAATTCAGTACTACAGGTTGGTCTCATCCTGATGCTTGAAGTCCTATCGATATGTGCAGTAGCTCTCATTAAATGCTGCATGAGACAAATGAAACAGATTTGGCTTCAGTCTGTCATGGATTGATCAGAGTGCCTGACGGAACAGTGCACTCACAAAAAAATTCCTCCTAAGCCAAAACAATATAGAAAAGAGGGTCAGATATTGTCAGGAGTCACCTTGTGAACAGTGGCACTGACTGTCCTGTGTTCTGGGCTGTCTTTTCCAAGGTGCTTACATGATGCATGCCTTTAAAGACAGAAATAATGTCTCCTCTGGAGCAAACCACAGGCTTGCTAACACTATAGTGTTTGCCCATGTGCATGGTGTTGCGCACCAGAACCAAAGGCACGTGTACTTTTGCCCATTGGCAAATTATTGAGTTCCCTGAGCACAGGCATCCTTTCCTGTCACACTCCTCATTTCTTGTCCAGGTATTGTCTGGCCTTCTTCCTGTCACCTTGTAAGAACTAGAGCTCAGGGAATATAAGAATCAGAATATTTTGATATGAGGACAATTAATGGCAATTAAGGTTATGGGGGGGGAGGAAAAGCAGAGAGAGGAAAGGAGGGAGGGGGGTGGGGCCTTGGTGTGTGCCACACCTTCTGGGGGCAAGACAGGATTGCAAGAGGGACTTTACCTAACACATGCAATCAGTGTATCCTGGCTTATTGTACCCTCAATGAACCCCCCCCCCCAAAAAAAAAGCATCAGAATAAAGAGTATTCTATCACTCTGGATACTAATAATGTTGGCCATGATTACACCTTTCGTATCTGACCTCGGCTTCTTGCTTCTGGTATCAGCATCAATGAAACTTGGACAGTTAAATTTTGGTTTTCAGGTACCAAAAAAAAAAAAATCTTAGATCCTTTACAAGATTGACATGGAGCAATGGAAAACTGTAAAAGCACACTTATCTTTCTATAAAATATGTTTTAATTCTATCCACTGTTTTTCTTTCTGCCACTACATTCTATACCTAATCTCTCATTGTTGCTAAAATATCATAAAATCCTTTCTTTATCTTTTTCTTTTATGCCTTAATCCATTTATACTAAAGAGTGTGAAGTGAAAATTTTAAAACTTAGATCAATCATGCTATTCCTATTATTTAAATCCTTCTAAGATTTTTTTTTTTAAAACTTAGATCATAGCCCTCACACTTTGCTGTGACTTACAATATCCTGTGCTTTTGTCAGTCTTTACAGACTTATAGCTCTTCCTTTATTCACTATATTTTAGCAATGTGAGTCTACGATAATGTCCTTGAATACACACAGGTTTTTCTAGTCATGGGGGCCTTTTCATGTGATGCTTTGGTACTTGATAGCAATGATTTTTCTGGTTTACTGAAGAGTTTATGTTACCTCATCATCTAAATAGGATATAATTTCTTTGGAGCGGCATCAACTAACCTCTCCACTGAAGCATATAACATTCTGTTCTTGCTTACATAGGTAATAATTTTTATCACAGTTATTTTTGTACATTTATCTGCATATTTTAGCCTTTCCTCCTTTAAAATGTAAACACTGTGAGACTGCAACTATATTTGTTTTTCTTGTATTTGTATTCCTTAATATTAACACAGTAATGGGCAGAATTCTGTCCAACGTACAAGAGATTTATACGTTGAAGCCCTAATTTCCAGGGCCTAAAAAAATGTGACTTTATTCAGAGATCGTGCCATTGAGAGATGGCTGAATTAAATCAAAGTAGTTAGGGTGGCCTGACACTAATGCAAAGGGATTAGTGTTCTTATATGAGGAGGAAATTTCTGGGCAGTGCCTGTGGCTCAGTGAGTAGGGCACCGAGGGTGGCAGGTTTAACCTGCCAAACTTCAAGTCCCTGGCCAAACTTCAAGTCCCAGGTGCTCGGGAGGCTGAGCCAAAAGAATTGCCTAAGCCCAAGAGCTGGAGGTTGCTGTGAGCTATGATGTCACAGCACTCTACCAATGGTGACAAAGTGAGACTCTGCCTCTCAAAAAAAAAGAAGAGGAAATTTCGATGCACAGAGACATACAAGAGTCATCTCAGTGGTCAGAAAAGAACAGTAAGGATGCTGAGAAAGTGGTCATCTGCAAGTGAAGGAGAAAAGTCTCAGGAGCAAGCAAACCAAACCTCAGATTTCCACCTTCCATAACTGTGAGAAAATATATTTCAGTTATTTAAGCCACCCAATCTGCAGTATTTTGTTATGGCATCCCTAGTAAACTAATATAACCACTTTATTGCAACCCAGTTATATGAAATTCATGCTTATCAAACCTAAGAACTAACAAAAAGCACAATCTAAATAAGATCTAATATCAAACGTCCATTTCCCAAATGCTTGTCTGAACCACCAACAAATGTTCTTTGTGTGTAAGCTGAATAAGAAAGTAACTCTTTTCATTCAAAAATGTTACTGAGCCAACTTTATGAAAATAGAAAAAAAAAAAAAAAAAAAAAAGGAAGATTGATGGTGTGCTCCGTGTTGCTGACAATGCTAAAGATGAAGTACGGGAGACAGCAAGCTCTTGATAAAGGATGATACTGTTTTGTCCATAGGAGTTTTGAATGATGGGGCCTATAGTCAGTAACAGCAGAATATTTCTTTTTTCTTAAGGTATTTTATAGTGCTAAATCTAAATGTTATCAGAACTGGCTATGTATAGCTAAGTGAAGAGAATGCTGAAGAGAGCTTCTTTGTCTGAGATATTGTGTTAAATGTAATATTTATACATTTCTATCGTCTGTATTGTTTGGAACAATTTTTATTTTATGGGTCAGAATGTAAAGAATGGGTCAGAATGTGAATCTCTTGTCTTTCAAAACTCTTTCTATTTTTTTTCATATTTTTAATTTTCTAGGACCCTTTAACACTCTTTCTCTTGGTCAAATATACTTTCAGGAAAGGATCAAATATCAAACATTTGTTCTTCAATATAATTACTACTTAGCTGTTCCTTGGGATATTTTCATGTTAAACCATATCTTTGCTTACAGAATAGAAAAGTCTTGTTGAAATAAACTGAGTCATCATATCTCGGAGTTGGAAAGATTTACTGTGGATCCTGAAGACATTTATGTCGTCATTTGCCTGAATAAATACCAAGCTTAAATCCAGTGTACTCTAATGATAAACAAAGGTTTTTCATGTTATGCAGAATATCTTTTTAGAAGATTCAGTACCTTTGTCAAATCACAGTTTAATTTTGAGAGAATTTTGGTATATGAATCACTCTGCTATCATGCCCACAGCTAATTAGACCAGGCCTGGTCAATTTATTGGAAAGAAAGTAACTTACATTGTCTGGTGTGATCATAAATGGAAATTTTTTTTTTTTTTTTTTTTTTTTTTTTGGTAAGCAGGCCTGGGCCGGGTTCAAACCTGCTGCTCCTGGTACACAGGGCCAGTGCTGTGGTCACTGAGCTACAGGTGCTCAGCCAAAAATTCTTCACAATACGTAAAAAATTATGTTTTAGTTGGCAAGGCTAGAAGTTTCTCTCTCAAGATTTTGAATGTAAGATGTGATTGAGAAATGGCTATCTACGTAGCCAGTGAGGCAGAAGGGGACAGATACTGCGATGCGGGGAAGAAGAAGAGAATTTATTTCACATTCAACAGACACTTAAATACATGTACAGAACAACCTAAGAATAGGGGGAAGAGGGAAAGGGTGGGGAGGGAGGGGGGAGGTAGGTAGAGGCAGGGGGATTGATGGGATTACACCTGTGGTGCATCTTACAAGGGTATATGTAAAATTTGATAAATGTGGAAGGTAAATGTCTCAGCAAAATAACTTAGAAAATGCCAGGAAGGCTGTGTTAACTAGTGTGATGAAAATGTGTCAAACAGTCTATGAACCAAGTGTATGGTGCCCCACGATCATTTTAATGTACACAGCTATGATTAAAAAAAAGAAAGAAAGAAAAAAACGTAAATTAACACAACCATAATAGAATCCATGAGACAATACCAATTGCTCAGAAATAATCAGAGTCTGAGAGGAAGGTTTTGCTGAGATTTAAAAACAAAGTTTTAATGTTTTGTTATGCAAATGTAAGGATGGGCTTCATAGATGCCTCATGGATTCTAGGTACGATGAAAGCTGTGTATCAGAAGAATGAAACAGGATCTGTATCTCTCACTATTCACTAAAATTAATTCAAGATGGATAAAATATTGGAATGTAAGGCATAAAACTGTAAAAACTCTAGAAGAAAATGTAGGAAAAACTTTTCTAGATTTTAGCCTAGGAAACTAATTTATGATTAAGATCCAATGGCAATTGCAACAACAAAACCAAATAATTGGACCTTGATTGAATTACAAAGCTTCCCCAGAGCTAAGGAAAAAATCAACGGAGCAGATAGACAAATCACAGAATAGTAGGCGATATTCATAAGCTATGAATCTGATAAAGTTCTGATAACTAGAATCTATAAAGAACTCAAACAAATCAGCAAGAAAAAACAAAACAACTCCATTAAAAGGTTGCTAAAAGAACAAATACTTTTCAAAAGAATAGATAAATGGGCAATAAACACAAAAAATATTCAACATACTATTTTCAGGGAAAAGCAAATTAAAACCACAATGAGATATCAACTTACCCTTTAAGAATGCCTTTTATTAAAAAGTCTAAAAATACTAGATACTGGTGTGGATGTATAGAGAAAGAAATGCCTATACACTATTGGTGGGACTGCAAACTAGCACAACCTCTCTGGAACACAGGATAGAGATTCCTCAGAGAACTAAAAGTAGACCTACCATTTGATCTAGCAATCTGACTACTATGTATTTACCCAAGGTATAATAAAAAAGTCATTTTATTAAAACGATGTCCACACTCAAATGTTATATTGCAGCACAATTCACAATTGCACAGTTGTGGTATCGAGCCACGTGCTCATCAATTCATGAGTGGTTTAACAAAATGTGGCATATGTATACCATGGAATACTACTTATCCCCCAAAAGGATGAATTAATGCCTTTTGCAACAATTTGGTTGAAACTGGAGACCATGATCCTAAATTAAGTATCTAAATAATGGAAAAACAATCACTGCATCTGTTAAATTGGAACTAATCAGTGAACACAGATGTGCATGGAGGGAAGTAAAACTCAGTAAAAACCAGGAGGTGGATGGGGAAGAGGAGAGGGTGAAAACCTACCAAATAGGAACATGAACACAATTAGGGCGATGGGCCCCTACACTTATAGTCCCAAATTAAGCATTATAAAAGTAATCCATGTCACCAAAAATATTTGTACCTACATACAGTTTTGAAATTAAAAAAGAAAAATCAAAAGTAAGGACAATAAAACTCCAAGCATACATCACCCAAGGAACCTGTCAACAGCTTTGATTAATCTATGTGCCATCTACTACCGCACAAATCACCCTCTTCCAGATTATTTTCAACAAGATACAGAAAGCAAGTAATATTGTCTCAGTATTGCAGGATCTTTCCCTAAATGATTGGATCTCTAAAATTAAAAAACAAAATAACATTACTGCCATTAAATTATTTTAACAATAATCTCTCCATAATATAAAATATGTGATCATTTTCACGTATCTCTCATTGCATAATCTACTAGTTCTCAAACTATTTGGTTTCAAGAAACTTTTACACTCTTAAAGAATATTAAAGTTTCCAAGTATCTTTTACTCCATCATATGTATTCATATTAATTTTATCAGAAATAAAAACAATTTTGTTAATCACTAATATAAAAATAACCAGAAAACAAAATTGTTTAAATACATATCACATCTTTTATGAAAAATAATCTAGATTTATTCCCTAATGATGAGAGGACTGAAATTATATTTTTGTAAATTTCTTCAATGTCTTATCAGAAGACTGTTATGTTCTGACATCTGATTCTGCATTTAGTGTATTGCTACACGTTGTTTTGTAAAGTATATAGAAACATTTTGGCCTCCCATACATACGTAGAAAGAAAAGGAAGAAGTATTTTGAATAGCATTTTTAAGTTATTATAGATGTAATTTTTTGACACTAAATTAAAATGAGACTAGTGGAAAAATTTTAAAGATGATTTGGATTTTCAAGTCTGAACCATACCAAGTAGCTTTTTAAAAACATTACTATGTTAAAATTTACTATGCAAACTTGTACACTGAATAGATTTTTTGCTGTTTCATGATTTGTATGATAAAAATATGGCTTATTTGGAAATATATATATTTTACTGCACTATGCAGATCTTACAAATGTGACACTTTTTGTTGCACAATAATTAAAAAGTCACATTTTTAAGCATTATTGATGATCACATCATACCTACCTTTAAGAATTGAGAGGATGTCAAGTTAATAATGCAAGGTTTAAAAACTTGAATTTTTTTTGTTTAAAAAATTATTGCAAAAAGATCATTGATAAAATATGCTGTCCATTTTTTTTTAAATATGACAAGATCACTTTTTGTATTTTTTAGCAAACTGATAATTATCCAATTACAAATAACCATAGTTTGTTAGTATTTTCTCATGGTCAAGTAACAGTTTTTCTTGGAGGTACTTCGGTAGGCAGATGTGATTTCTTCTTATGTCCCATTTAACTGCATTTCAATTTGTGTCCCATTTAACTGCATCTTCTTATGTCCTATTTAAACACTTAATGGAAAAGATTTAGAAGAACTAACTATTTTTATGGCTTCATCAAGAATATTCATAAGTAAAATTCTTTTCTAGATTTATGGTCTAACATATATTAAAAATAAACATTTTAAGAGTAGTTTTAGATGTTCAGATTTTGCATTAGAACCTTATATTATACAAAAAATTGTTATATATTCCACAGCTAATTTTCCTATTATTTTTACTTTATAAATATTTATCATAACTACTGACCCATTAACATTAACTAAGCTTCATATTTCATCCAAATTTCTTTAGTTTTTACATAATGCCCCTCTTCTGTTCTAGGATATCATATTATATTTAGTCATTGTCACTCCTTGGGCTCCTTTTGGCTGTCACAGTTTCTCAGAATATGCTTGTTTTTGATTACCTGAACATTTCTGAGGAGTTCTGCTTAAGTAATTTGAAGAATGTTTCTCAATCAGGAGTTGTCTGGTATCTGTCTCATGATTCAAGTAGCATTATGGGTTTGGGGAGATAAAGTGGCATTTTTATCACATCATTATGATGGGTATATGCTATCAACATGATTTATCACTGCTGATATTGATCTTGATTACTTGGATGACAAAGTATTTGTCATATCTCTCAACAGTAAATTTCCTTTAAAAAAAAATGCTTTTTACACAATAGTGTTTGGAAAGAAATGACTGTACTAAGTCTGTGCTTAGAGAGTGAGAAGTTAGGCTTTATCTCCTGAAGACTGAACTAACAATTAAACTGTTTGGAATTCTTCTGTTTAGGAGCATATTTATTAACCTCTATTTATTTAACTATACAATAATTTTTTTAATCAAATTAGCTTTTTTCACCTCTGGTCCATGTTGAGGTGTTAGTACATTAACCAACTTTGGTACTGTAACAAGGAAAATATCAAGCAGTGGGAAAAGGCAAACAACATCATAGCATAATTATGCAAATAGTGTTGACCTCATGAGTACTATGAAAAGATTTTGTTGAATCCCAAGGTCCCTGGCCAATGCTTAGAAAACTACTGACTAACTATGTGCTTTTGGGTTCTATTGCATTTGTTGGTTTTGGGTTTTTTGGGGAGATTATACATTATCATTAATGTTGGATAACATGTAGTTTGAGTTTCTTTTAATTCATAGGTTCCTTTCTGTTAAGAGCTGAATTATGTTCCCTCAAAATTTACATCTTGAAGTTCTAACCAGCAGCGCTGCAGAAGTGACTGTGTTTGGAGATGGGATTTTGAAGAGCTAGTTAAGAGAAAGTGAGGTCATTATGGGGTGGGCTCTAACCCAATATGACTGGTGTCCTTTTAGGAAAAAGAGACAGGACAATTACAAGGCTATGTGAAAACCAAGAAAGCAGCCATCTTAAACTGAGGTCAAAGACTTCAGAAGGAAAGCAACCCTGTGGACACCTTGGTCTTACACATCTAGCCTTCAGACTAGCAAAAAAATAAATATCTATTGTCTCCATCACCCAATCTGTGGTACTTTGCTGTGGCAGCCCTCACACTATAATACATTCTCCATTTTTTTTTAACTTTTTCTCTTGCTCCTTTGTTTCATATTTACAATGTTTATTAATAATTTTTGGTTGTTAACACAACCTCAACTTGTGGATTGTGATGAATCAGTACCTTTGCTTCATTTAACTTGCTCCTATGTCTGTACTTATAAGTATAAATTGACAGTCCCTCTGTATAAATGATGTTGTTTTCACAAGGATTCACACAGTGTCTAGAGCCATGTATATTTTCATGAGCTCAGCAGTCATACACCTGTTTTTCAGAAACAATAATTCATTGTAAAAGTTATAAACCATTAAAAAGCAGACAAACCTTAGTTAAGGGAGGGCTCAATATGATGGGTTATTTTAAAACATTGCCATTTAAAACTTGGTAAAATCCTTTAAGTTAGGCACAGTTTAAATGCATATTTTATAAAGAGTAAAGCTAACAATAAGAAAGGTTAAGTGGTTTACCTGAAATAACATATCTAATAATTTGGGGGGCTGGGATTTGAACTTATGTACATTTACAATGACTTTGCCTGTTCTGTATCATCAGTGATTTAATGGAAGACAGAAGAATATGAGCAGATGTTAGATGATGAGAATATATCATATAAAATTGAATAGAAATAAAGGATTTTGTAGAAAAACAAAAGTACATTATTTAATTGTGATTAGTACCATTACGATAAAATTTCCCTACAATTTCTAGTAATATTATTATCTCATTTAAAGAATAACAAGAGAAACATCTTGTCTTTTAGATACACTTTCAGGAAGTTTTGAATGTACTAATGTGAGATATTGGTGAGGTGGACAGATCATTCAGAGAGAAAGCAGCTTTTTCTGAAGAAAGATGAATGTTGACTGTGACCACCTGTTTTCATCATTCACTTACTGTTCAGGGTATAAATTATAGTTGAGCTAATACCTTTTCTCACCTGTAACTGACAAAAGAATAATATATGTGTAAAACCAACTTCTAATGCAAACTATCAGTTACAAAATATGTGAAACAGCTCTTTGCCTTAGAAACTATATAAATATGTTTCTATTTATACATATATAATTTAATTTGAAAATCATATTGAAATATAGGTACAACCATGTTTATTTTACAGAGAAAGTAGATGAGACACAAAAATATAAGCAGTATTTTTGCTACTAAACAAAAATTACAAAATGGGATCTAATAATGTCAGATGCCAAAACATATGTGCTCTACCATATGTCGTTATAACCATAATGCTATTTGAAAGATTATATTCAGAGCTGTCAATTGCATGAAATAAAAAGTACCTCTTTGATTACTTGGCTTATTATTCCCGCTTGGATTTAAGACCAATTCACAGACCATACATTATATTTGATTCAAAACATTTGTTGAAAGAAAGGCCTTCTCACATTTGGAGGAAGACATAAATTCTATTAAGCATTGACTTTGTAGAGATCATTTTCTTTATATATAGAAATATATATTATACATATAAATATATATACCAATAATTACACATAATATTCATTTTCAACCTAACATGTTTTTTCTTTACTAAGAAGTTTTTTAATGATAAAGTTGAGCTGTCAATAAGGAATCTAAAGATAATGTAATGTGCCTGGAAGATCTTTTGTCCTATTACTATTTGCATACACATATTTAAAATTCTTTTAGATTTAGTACTTAAAATAAAATGCGGAAACTGAATAGAGAAACAAAGGAAAGGGCAGTGCCTGTAGCTCAGTGAGTAGGATGCCGGCCACGTACACTGAGGCTGGCAGTTACGAACCTGCCTCAGGCCAGCTAAAACAACAGTGACAACTGCAACAGAAAAATACCCGGGTGTTGTGGTGGGCACCTGTAGTCCCAGCTACTTGGGAGGCTGAGGCAAGAGAATCACTTAAGCCCAAGAGTTTGAGGTTGCTGTGAGCTGTGATGCGACTGCACTCTACCCAGGGCAACAGCTTAAGACTCTGTCTCAAACAAACAAACAAAAGATGAGACCTTGAAAACTATTTGAATCGATAAACAATTTTTTTTTTTTTTTCCTGCAGAGATGAAAATAAGTAAAGGATTTAAGATTTTATGTGGCTTCAAAAGACATGTTTAAGAATATTTTAATGTGTTTTACTGATAAATAACATAAAAATAAAGGCAATTTTGAAAAAGAAATGACTCATAAGCAGCCTCTAAATTCATAAAGTCAAGTCATATATGAATTTTACATATAGTGAATATAGTTATAACTTTTAAAATATTAATATTTATCTGCATTTTCTCCTTTTAGAAATAGAAAGTACTGGAAGTACTGAAAAAAAAGAAACTTGTCAGTTTCTAACAGATAGTTATAGACTGTATAGACTTATACAACAGAAAGGCTGAGGGAAGAAGGTCAGGAAGACTGTTTTAGAAAACGTGAGCCTGCAGAGATCCAGGGATTCAGGAAGGCAGGCAACAAGGATTGTAGCTGCCTCTTAGGACAAAAATCAATCGTTTTCAGAAGGACTTCCAAAGCCCTTGGAGGTGGCATTGCTAGATAAAACACATGCTCAATTAAATTTGAATTTCAGATAAAGAACATTGCTTTTTAATAGAAGTGTGGCCCTAATATTAGTAGCTATACTACAATTTATTGTTTATCTGAAATTCAAATTTGACTGAACATCCTGCACTATTTTTAAATTGGGTAAAAAACACAGCATGCAATCTATTCTAGAACAGACTGCTAAGTGTACAGTACAATATTACTGACCATAGGCACAAAGTTAGCAGACCTCTCGCACTTACTCATCTTGCATTACTCAAACTTTATACTCCCCGCTGCTCCTGGAAACCACTGTTCTACTCTCTGCTTCTGTCTGTTTGATGATACACATACTTCATGTAAGTAGAAGCATGCAGTATTTATCCTTCTGTGACTGGATTGACATAATGTTCTCAAGGTTCGTCTATGTTGTTATGTACTGCAGAACTTTCTTCTTTTTAAAAAAAAGCTTGAATAGGGCAGTGTCTGTGGCTCGGTGAGTAGGGCGCCGGCCCCATATATCAAGGGTGGCAGGTTCAAACCTGGCCCCGACAAAATTGCAACAGAAATAGCTGGGTGTTGTGTAGTCCCAGCTACTGGGAGGCTGAGGCAAGAGAATCGCCTAAGCCCAAGAGGTGGAGGTTGCTGTGAGCTGTGATGCCATAGCACTCTACCATGGGCAACAAAGTGAAACTCTGTCTCTAAAAAAAAAAAAAAAAAAACCTGAATAATATTTCATGGTATGTATGTAACACATTGTTTTAATCTTTTATCTGTCAACGAAAATTTAGGTTGGTTTTTATTTGGGCTACTGTGAATAACGCTGCAATGAACATGGGAGTGTTCATATCTCCTGGAGATCCTGACTTCAGTTCCTTTCAATATATGTTTAGAAATGAGATTGCTGAGTCACATGGTAGCTTTTATCTTTTAATTTTGAGAAACTGTCATATTGTTATCCATAGCAGCCAGCTGTGCTGCTTTCCCACTAACAGGGTATAAATGCTCCAATTTCTCCACACCCTTAACCACACTTGTTCCTTTGTTTGTGTGTTTGTTTTGTCATTCAAACATCTCTGAGGCAATACATAATGGTAGTTTTGATTTTCATTTCCCTGAAAGTTTGTGACATTGAACATCTTTTCATATACATCTTGGCCATTTGTATGTCTTCTTGTAGAAGTATCAATTCAAGACCTTTGCACACGTTTCAATTGGATTGTTAGTTTTTTTGATATTGAGTTGTAGAAGTTCCTGTGTATTTTGCAAATTAACCCTTGTGTGATACATAATTTGAAAATATTTTCTTTCATTTCATTGATTTTTTTCCCCTCTGTTGATCATTGCTTTTGCTGAAGATGCTTTTTCATGATCCAGTCCCACTTGTCTACTTTTGCTGTCCTATCTGTGCTCTTGGGGTTCGGTCAACGACTTCACTCCCCAGTGAAAGTTTCTGCCTCTGTTCTCATCTAGTAGTTTTATACGTTGGGGTCTTATGCTCAAATCTTTAATCCATTTTGTGATATTTCTATTGTGCAGTGTAGGATAAGGGGCAAATTTTATGATTTTGTATGTAGATACCCTGTTTTCCCAATATGGCTTGTTGAAAAGATTACCTTTTCCCTGCTGTGTAGTCTAGAAAACATTGTTGAAGATCAGGTGCTCATATATGTGTGGATTTACTTCTGGACTCTATTCTCTTTCCTTGGTCTATATGTCTGTCCTTATGTTAATATGCTACTGTTTTAATTACTGTAGTTTTATATATTTTGAAATAACAAAGTTTACGTAATGCTCCCAGTGTTTTTCTTCCTCCTTAAAGTAGTTTTGTTCGGTGTCTTTTGTGATTCCATATGAATTTAACATTTTTTTATTTATGTAAAAAAAACTATTGAAACTTTGATAGGAATTATGTTGCGTAGGTGGATTGCTAAGGAAATTAGTAAAGCAACCTCATTTTAAAAAATGTGAAACAGAATAAAAATCTTTTTTTTTTTTTTTTTTTTTTTTTTGTAGAGACAGAGTCTCACTTTATTGCCCTCAGTAGAGTTCTGTAGCATTACAGCTCACAGCAACCTCCACTTCCTGGGCTTAGGCAATTCTCTTGCCTCAGCCTCCCAAGTAGCTGGGACTACAGGAGCCTGCTGTAACGCCTGGCTATTTTTTTTGTTGCAGTTTGGCCAGGGCCGGGTTTGAACCTGCTACCCTCAGTATATGGGGCCAGCACCCTACCCACTGAGCCACAGGCGCCACCCAGAATAAAATTCTTAAGTATAAATTTAAATAAAGATTTAAAAAACATTTACTAAAAAGTACAAAACATCTTTGAAAGAAATTAGACACAGTAGAAAGACATTCTATGTCTATGGATTAGAAGGCTTACTATTCTTACAGAGCTAAGAATATTTGTATTTGCTAAATCTAGCAATTCAGCCAACAAGCTACTATAGGTAATTCCAGCTGCCTTCCTCTCTGTAGTGTATAATACATCAATGAACTTCTGGGAGGACAAGACCCCCCCACAAATGATCTTAGCTAATTGTTCATAACTGACAATACAGAACAATGGGTTCTTCTACTCTTCTGGAAAAGAAATTCTTAGGCATTTTTAAAGGAGAGAATGGAAATGGGAATGATGAAGTATTCACAGCAATCAATCTCTTATATTAGTTTGTGTAGCATAATCATATACAAATAATTTATAATGATATTTTTCTTCCATTATTCATTGACTTACTTTGCTATTATAATATTATTTTTGCAAATGTATATTATTCCATTAACATGAAATAACTCTTCCTACATTAGTGGATATTTAGATTGATTGAAAAAGTATTTAAAATACAACAAATAGAATCACACATGAATGAATTAGAAGCACAAGTATTATTAGAGATAGTTTTCCACGTGAAAAGTATCATGGCAAACAGAACAGCATAGGCACAAAAAAAAAAGTGTAGGGCAGTTCTCAAACCCTGGGCAGTGGCCAAATTTCAATGTTCTTTTAGGAAGCAGGCCGCACAGCAGGAGGTGATCAGTGGGCGAGCAAGGGAACCTTTACGTGTGTTTACAGGTCCTCCCCATCACCCACATCGGTGCCTGAGCTCTGTTGATAAACTGTGGCATTACATGCCCATAGGAGTGTGAATCCTGCTATAAACTGCGCATGGAGGGATCTAGGTTGTGTGTTCTTTATGAGAATCTAAGGATGATCTGAGGTAAATATAATGCATTTAAATTATCCTGAAACCATTCCCTCCACCAGTCCATGGAGAAATTGTCTTTCATGAAACTACTTCCTGGTGCCAACAAGGTTGGGGACTATTGGGACATGACAAAAATTATAGTTAAGAATCACAAAATCGTGATACGCATATCAAAGATACATGAAGCAGTTATGTTGGAAAAGCATTGTTAGTTAGGACAACTGACAGAATCCTGGCTAACAGTGACAAGCCTTAAGATAGGCTCTTGTGAAATATCAATTCAAAGGATACAGAGAATTGTTTCCTCAGTTTTACAAACCAATGATATTATAGCATGGTGATTGTTTAATATCAAATGATTAAGAACACTTTCAGGGTTAAAATATAGAGCCCGTCTTCAGGAAGACAAGGGTTCAAGTCTCAGTTCATTCATAATCATTATGACACTTTGCTAATCACTTAACTTTTCTGTACTGCAATTTATCTTAGTCTTACAGCCACACCTCCCCATAGATACATTTAATATGTACAACTTTACAAATCCTGAAAAACATTAGTCCAAGTTAGTTATTTGCACAGAAAATTCTCCAGTTGAGCCTGAGCGAGGACATCAAAGCTGCTTTGGAACTAATCAATGGGATATAAGCAGTTCATTAAAAGCTTCGTTTCTGGCCAAGTTTATTACTTTCTTTTTCCTTATAACTCCTAATCATTAATCTCAGTTTCACGATTAAGCTGTTTTTGAAAGTGTAATAACTTGTTCAATGTTTGTAAAAAGCAAAAATCTCTTCTTCATTTTGAAATTTGCCAAGGCTCTTTATTATGTGGTTTCAAAACCTTCCTATTTCTGGACATTATTTTTCCCAATGGTGTATGTCTGCCATGGAATACTATTACTTCCCTGGACTTGAATAGTGTGACTGATAACAATTACCAATTACTTTTAGCTTTTTAAAGAATTGTCATCCTTCAGTGCAATATTTAGTTGTAAAAATAATAAACCTAACATAGCTCTCCTTTTAATGTTTTTATTTAACTTTAAAGAGCAGTTTGGTGCAATTGCAGATTATAAAGGTTAATTTGTATTTATAATGTATAGCTAAAATTATCTGGAATGACAAGACATTTTAACTTTTAAATTGTTTCCCTTAAATATTCTGTGAATTTATTTAAGTAGTTGAATTTTTTATGGCAAGATTTGTGCCAGAAACCTGACTTTGATATAGTGTTCTAGTCACTGTTATTGAGTATTTTGGAATCCTGATCAATTAGTGGATATCAGTTATTTCCAGTATTATGTTCATTACATTGCATTTAAAATTAGAAATAAATGTATACCTTGAATATAAACACACCTTTAAATGTATAATGTTTTGCTGAAATAAGTCAGCATTTATAGCATAATGTTCACTTAATGAATGTTTATTTAAATTTCATGTACCTCAAACTGTTATGGTTCATGATGCCTTAATTCTTCCATAAACTTTATCTCTTCCAATGACTATGTAACTTTTATTCATTCTACACATTGAAATGTCATGTCCAAAATAGACTTGGTACTGTTTCTGGCTTAGAAAACTATGGCAAAACATGACTTTTTCCATTTTTCCATTCATATGTGAAAATATGAACTTCTTTTAGTAGAAGATCATCTGCTATGTTAGAGGAAATGTAGGAGAGAAATTTAGACTAGGCATCTATGGCCCTTCCAAACTTTTCTCCTATATTTCAAATTTATTTATAATAATTGCATATTATTCTGTTTTTTTTATAGCAACAAATCACACTCGTTTCAAGATAGTATCTCAGGCAGGATTTCTGAGATAATTTTTGATTGTTGTTTCTTGCTGATACCACTCACCGAGTTTTCCCTTACTATCTTGAATGTACTACTGTGTGAGCATTCCTGCATTCTTCGCTTACCTCTGACGCCCTCATCTCAAATCTTTAAAGAACCATGTCCTGACTAATGTCTCTTCCTTATCCTTCAATTCATGTGCCACAATGGAGCAAGAGCCTCTTTTGTTTTAAATAGGAAAATTGGTTATGCCATGACCTTGCTTATAGTTCTCATTGAATACTCATATCCCTCATTTTAAATAAAGGTAAATATACATTGTTTAAAGGTATAAATCATTTTCTACTTATTGAAAAGTTGCATGTATGGCACGAACATACATATTGTTCTCGTGAGCCACATGGTTTTCCTACCTGATGACCCATCACCATCACTCTCAGCGACTTCAGAGCATCTTTCCCCCAAACAGGAATATTTGTCTATATAATCTTTGCAAAGATACTCAGTTCAAAATCACGTGGTTTATCTCATTTTCACATCACTTTAGTTTCTTTTGATATAGAAAAGGTCCTTCATTCTTCCCTTGACCTCCGTAACTAACATTTTGAAGAATCCAGGCCAATTTATTTTACACAAGGTCCCCTGTTTGGGTTTCTGGTGAGTAGAGTCATGTGTTGCATCACTGGGCAGAATGCCACAACATTGATGCCAAATTCTTCTCATTGCAACCAATTAGATGGAATATGATAAAAAATTTGCCCCATAATTGATAATATGTTAAGTTGATTAGTTTATTTGGTGGTCAATTCCAGCCTTCACCTATGTGAATTTCTTTAGCTGTTTGTAATTTCCAAGTATATTGTTAAGAGTTTATGGGGGACAAAGTTGAAAACTATGAAAATATTATACTCCTCATTAAACTTTCAATTTTTCATATATTTGAATATATTATTAGACATTCATATTTTTGTATTTTATTCAATGGTTATAATCATTATAATAATTATTTTTATTTATATAATATTGTCCATATTTTGCCAAGATGATACCCTTTGTGCTGCCTTGTAGGAGAACTGCAACATGGCTATAGGATGCATTGCATTGTTTTGATATGTATATGCATTGTGTAATGATCAAAGAAGGATAATTATCACCTACTTCACCTCAAACATTTGTTATTTCTTTGTGATTAAGAACATTCAAAATCCTCTATTCTAGAATTTTTGAAATATGGAATTAATTTCTATTTAGTAAATCATAGCTGTGTACATTAATGCAGTCATGGGGTACAATGTGCTGGTTTTATATACAATTTGAAATGTTTTCATCAAACTGGGTAACATAGCCTTCATGGCATTTTCTTAGTTATTGTGTTAAAACATTTACATTCTACATTTAGTAAGTTTCATATGTACCCTTGTAAGATGCACCGTAGGTAGGTGTGGTCCCACCAATCACCCTCTCTCCATCCATCCTTCCCTCTCCCCTCCCCCCCTTTCCCCTGTTACTGTGCAACAGAATATCAGAATTTATCCCTTCTAACCCTAACTTTGTATTCATTAATCAACTTTTCATCATTTCCCTGACTCTGGTAGCCACCATTCTATTCTGTCCTTCTATGAGATCAACCATTATGAATTCAAAATGTGAGTAGATGAGGGAGTATCTGTCCTTGTTTCTTTAGTTCATTTCACTTAACATTATGTCCTCTATGATCGTCCATATTGGCACAGATGATACGATTGAATTATTCTTATGATTGAATAGTATTCCATTGTGTATATATACTACATTTTTTTTTTTTTATTTTTTATTATAGATAAAAATATGCACCATAGATGTGGCCCAACCCATCACCCTCCCTC
>CAUYPK010080652.1:0-26627 GCA_963574355.1 Loris lydekkerianus
GAATCCATGCTTGTTTTTTTTACTACAAACAGAAAATTTAGTTTATCCTTGAAAACATAATTTAATGCCCCCCCCCCCCCCCGCCTTGCCTTTCAGATTACCAGCTTTCTAGGCTCTCCTCATTTTCTATCTCCCTATGAAAACTTTTCTGGCTGTTTCATCCTGTAAAGAAAAGTCACGAGCATCTCACAAAGAGTGAACGACTATCAACACGGTGGCTTCCATGGAGACCCAACAGCCCTCAAGTACGCGTTAGTAGTGACTCCAAGAACAAGGTAATTTGGGAGTCAGATGAGGACCAACTATTAACCAGGAAGTCTCCTTGGTGCCAGACTGGCATATTGGGTCTCAAAGAAAGGGGCCAATTCCTGAGAATTAAAGTGGCAAGAACAAAATAAAACAATGAGAAGCAAAACAAAAATTCATTCCTGGAACTAGAAGCTCATGGCAGTGAGGAGAGCTATAATTATGGAGTAACTGGCTTTGGTTAGCGTAGATGATGACCCAGGGACAATACAGAAGTCCATAAACCAGCTGTAGTTTTAAAGAGGATCAATAGATGATAACATGGGCTATGGAATCTGAGTTCAGGTTTTGACAACATTTCTTACTAACCAGGCTTAGTACAGTAGTACCCCCTTATACACAGGAGATATGTTCCAAGACCTCAAATACATACATGCTATGATTTTTTTTCCTGTACATAAGTGTGTAACTATGACAAAGCTTAATTTATAAATTGAGTACAGTAAGAGATTCACAGCAATAACTATTAATAAAATAGAATAATTATAATAATATAATAAAAATTATAGGAATATGGTCTTTTTCTCTCTTCTTGTACTGTAATTACCTATTTTTCCAAATGAAACTGCAGAAAGGGTGGTGCCTGTGGCTCAAAGGAGTAGGGCACCAGCCCCATATGCTGGAGGTGATGGGTTCAAACCAAGCCCCAGCTAAAAACAGAAAAACAAACAAAACAAAAGAAAAAAACATGAAACCGCAGAAAGTGAAACCTCTGATAAGTAGTTTAGTTGTGTGACCATGTGCAGGTTAATTAAGACTTTTTTTTTTTTTTTTTTTTTTTTTTTAGTTAGCTATTGGTACATAACAAATCATCCCAAAACTCAGTGACTTAAAATAACAATCACTTTTTATTTCTCACAAGTCTATAAGTCAACTTGGATTGGTTGACACAGGCTAGAGTTTGATGCTGGTAGCTCTGTCATCCTCTAATTGTGACCAACATCTAGCCACATGTTCTCTCCTCTTGGCAATGGCAGAAGGACAAGAGAATAAGCAGAAACATGCAAAGTCTCCTATGCCTAACCTCCAAACTAGCACATGGTCACCTTTGCCTCCTTCTTGTGGCCAAAAGAAGTCACGCAGCCAAAGCACCAGAGTACCAAAGTACTGTGGTAGAGTATCAGTACTCTTTGATAAAGAGTAAGGACATACAAGGTCTGACAATTAAGTTCTCAAACTTGTCCTAGAAAAAAATGCTACATACCCCATTGCTGAATATCACTATAGTCACCTTTGAAGTATTCCCCTTAAGAAACTATGCACAAATGCCAGTGCCTAGTCCACCCTTCAAAGCAATTTTGGGACTCTTTCTCTGGAATGACCATCAAGACTGCTGTACTGCACACAAAAGCATGCAATAACAATAATGAATGCCACTCAGCAAGACACCACCATACATTGACACAAACACAGCTGTGAGACCCTGATATACTAAGGTTATGAAACCTCACTGAGTTGTTTGTATTGTGCTGCCAACATAAATGCATGACGGCAAGTTCATGAATTCAATTGTCAGACCTCATATACTGATGAGGTCCAAGATACATTTATCCCAAAACATGGTACCTTGGCACTTGAGAAAATCACAGAAGCAAGAAGATAACATTTACTTTTCTCCTGACTGTCCCTCTTGAAGCAAAGTCATAAAACCCAGAAAAGATTTCATGACTTTCCCTGGAAGCAGATAATAAGACCTTCATCCAATAGGTGCCCTCTCCACCCCAAGAGGAAAGAAACATCCTTACCTCTGAAGACAGATTCACAGGGAAGATCTAATAACCAAAGAGGCCTTGCTAAGTTCTCTTCCCACTTATTACCCTTAGATCATACCCCCTGTGTCCAATTATATTTCTCCATGACTATCCACTCTTCATAAAACTTAGAATAAAAAATGCACAAGTTTAACTATTTCTTTGTGTCTTCTTTTCCTTATGAAGACACTTGCTTCATGTAAAAATTACATTAAATAAATGTATGTGTTTTTTTTTTCTTATTAAACTGTCTTTTGTTACAGGAGCCTCAGCCATGAACCTAGTGAGGGGTAAAGAAAAAGCGTTTTTTCCTTCCCTATGATATCTTGACCCTTTTGTGGAAAGAATAACAAAGTAACATGGCAAACTCAGTAAATGTAGGGAGGAGTGAAGAATTGTAATGACTTAACGTTTTCTCACATTCTCCACACTTCTGTCTCCCATTTGTAAAATGGAATAATAATACATCACACTTCATAACACTTTCAGAGGATTAAAAGAGATAGAACCAGGTGGTGTCTACCTATAGTCCCTGCTACTCAGGAAACTGAGGTGAGAGGATCGCTTGAGCCCAGGAGCTCAAGAGAGAGGTATGTTTAAATACTTTTCACAATGCCTAGTACATAAGTGTTCAATAAATAATTCCTCATCATTATTACTAATAACCATTTTTATTGCTACTCCCTGTGCTTTAGTCAGGTGTGGACTCCCTTCTTGCCCGGGTTCACTCCTTCAGATGTCACTTTCATGTACCACAGTCCTTGCTGCTACTGTCCAAAGAACTATTTCTTGGTCTGGTAGAAACACTCAAATCCCTCATTTTAAATAACATATGTCTCAACACCATGATGGAACCAACCAGGATCATGTACCTTCTGCTGGGACACACTCAGAAGAGCACATCACTTCTGGGATACTTCTGCCAAAATCATATAACCTAAATTTAATTATGAAGAAATGTCAAATGACTCTATATGGAAGGACATTCTATGAAATAAGTGCATATTCTTCCAGAATGACAATCATGAAAGACAAAGGAAGGTATGAACTGCAGATTTGATCATAAATCAGCAAATTATGGTCCGCAGGCCCAATCTGCCATCCATTTTGGCAAATAAAGTTTTATTGGAATGCAGCTGCATCCATCCATTTATATATATCATCTATGGCTGCTTTTTGTACAACAAAGGCAAGGTTGGGTTGTTGTGCTATACTTTGTATGGCCCATAAGACAAAAATGTTTTCTATCTGGCCCTTTATAGAAAAAAATTTGCCTGTCCTATTGAGACCCTGCAGAGAGAAAAATAACAGGTATCAACCACCCTTCCTCAAGCTTGGAAGAAATGTCAGATGATTTGATTTGATAAAAAGTTTTGCTAAATTTCCAAATTTTAATAATTGTACTTGGCGGTACCCGTAGCTCAGTGGGAAAGGGCGCCGGCCACATACTCTGAGGCTGCAGGTTCAAACCCAGCCCAGGTCAGCTAAAACAACAATGACAATTACAACAACAACAACAACAAAAAGTATCCAGGCGTTGTGGCAGGCACCTGTAATCCCAGCCGCTTGGGAGGCTGAGGCAAGAGAATCACTTGAGCCCAAGAGTTGGAGGTTGCTGTGAGCTGTGATGCCACTGCACTCTACCCAGGGTGACAGCTTGAGACTCTGTCTCAAAAAAAAAAAAAAAAAAGAGTAATAATTGCATTGAGGTTATATTAAAAAATTGCCTATTCTTAGGAAATCTACACTGAAGTATTTAGGAGTCAAGTGGCATTATGGCTACAACTTGCTCTCAAATGTTCAGGAAAATAAATAGAAAAAGAGATGAGTGGGAAGGGAAAGAATGGTAAAGTAAATGTGGCAAAATGTTAAAAGTTGGTGAATCTTGGTAAAAAATATGTTTGGTGGAGTTTTTGAATATATTTGCCAATTTTGTGCACATTTGAAATTTTTTCAAAATTTAAAAAGGATTATAAAAAATTGCCTGGGCTTTGCCAAAAGTAATGCTAAGGAGATGGTCTCCCTTCTACACACTTTGGGAAATGGCTGCTCCTGCGCTCCTCTCTTGAACAGCTTCTCCCTGTTTGCTTGGCCCTGGCTTTCGGCTTCCCCTACTCTGCATACTTGTGCCCTGGCCCACTGCCCCTGTACTACATCATGTGGCCCTGCAGTTCTGCTCTCATGTCATCTCCCACTTCTTGGCTAGTTGAATGATGCTCTGACTGAGGTTCAATCTGAAAAATCCCATATTGGACAGAAATGAAATATCTGTCCAATGTTTATGAAATGTCCTATATATCACAACTGAACCTCTGCTGTGGCTGTGTTTTACCAATTCACCCCCACTGTCATGGAGGCCATGATCCTGACCTAAAGAAAAAGTCATGCAAACCACAACAGCCTCCACCCCTTTACCACCTGTCTCCCTTAGTTGTGTGGCTGTCATGCACCAGGTGGAGGAAGCTTGAGGAAAGGTGGTTGATACCTGTTATTTTCCTCTGTAGGGTCTCAATAGGACAGGATTTCATCTCAAGGTGTGTGTGTGTGGGTGTGTGTGTGTGTTTCAAAAACCTGCAGAGTATAGAATGGTGGTTTGTACTGTAGAATCGTGGTATTCTCTCCACACAATTAGAGCCATTCTCTTCCTTGACTGACTTGAGTAGGACTGGCCTAAAACCTTAAAGAAGAGGCAGGGAAAGCCTCTCTGTTTCCCCTTCTCATATATTATCTCGTCCATAAAACAATCAGAGAGGGCCATAGGACAAATATTGTTACTTCCATTTAATAGGTCACAATACTAAGATTAGGATAAATTAAATAACTACTAAGTTAGGTCACATGGTTAGGCCTGGTAGCACCAAGAAGAGAGAAGAAGGCAAAAGGAAATTGTGTGGTCTAGTCAGAACAGAGAATGAGAATCTGAACATGCTCGCATTCATCTCAGCATCCTGCTGATTCCAGTTACGAGGCTACAGAAACTTGGATTCTTAACTCAATGCTTGGAAACCTCAGTTTTCTCATCTGCAAAAATAGGATAATAAAATCCACCTCCTGGCTTGGAGGTGAAGCTTAAGTAAAGGATCATATGAGCACCTTATCTAGTGCCTACCAGACTCAAAAAACATCATTACTTCCCTTTCCCCACCTTCCTCTGTCTTATGTGCAATCTCCATATTCTGGGATACAAATTAAAACCAGCGCCTGGGGAGGGCTCTCCTAGTAGTTGACGTTGGCTGATGGGATCCTTCCCGTGTGAGGTACTGAGTTTACAGACGGAATCATGGGAGGTTTTATAACCAAATAAAAGGCAGCGCTCATTAGGATTGTATTTGCTAAGCACAGCTTGTGAAATGTGTGCTAGTAAATCTGGGCAGTCTGTTTATCTCTTTACGATATTGTTAAGGGCAGCTTTGGGCATTATTTGCATTCTCCTCCATATTCTTAATGCTTCTTAGGCTAAAGATCTGACATCTCTGTCCCAGACAGAAGCATAAAGGCCTAATGAATGGGATAAATCAGGCTCATTTTTAAGAACGACAGGAGATAGAGCCTTAATATTTTTATAATTGGACTCACAGCCATTAAATATTAAGACTTAATAAATGTGGCCCTGTGCACCGATAAATTAACAATGCCACCACGACATGTTCTTTTACTACAGGGAAGCTGGAAAAGAGTCCTGGAGACTGGGTGCAGGCAAGTGAGCTGGTTGGACAGAGCCCTTAGTTTCTGGCATAAACAAAAAGCGACGCTAGTGAATACCACCTTCAGCTGGGACGTGCTTTGGAGGATACTTGCACCTAGTGGTGGAGGGCTGAGGCTTGGTGCTACAGATGGTGCCAGATCATGGGCTGAGGTGCTCTTGAACTCACCTGAGTTCTACTACATAGACACAGCAAAGCGTGTCCCTTGGTACTCTGGAATGTCCATTAGCTATGGTCCAGCAGAGGACTCTGGCCACCTGGGGAGCCGGTGGTCTGGACTTCTTACTCAGCTAGTCTTTTTGTCAGAGATGTGGCTCAAGGTCATGGAGAAGAGTTTTTGTTTGTGCCAGACAGAGACTTGCCTCAGAACAGCCACTTCACTCACACCAGAAAACCAAAGTCTCTCCCTGCTGGGCTGTGGAGGCCATTTTAAAAGTTAAAAATAAATCCATGTGAAGGAGGCGTTGGCCTAGGGACTGCTTGGGGGAAAGGAGTATAAGTGGCCTGGACTTTGTGCCTCTCAAGCTGATAAGAAAAGTGCTCTCTTCCCCTTTGAGGGTCCTTTTTGGCCCCGTCTCCCTTCCCAGCAGCTCCCTGGTGCCTCCTGAGAGCGCCTGAGCTTTGGAGGGGCCAGGCAATGCTGGCCCCTCATGTCTAGTAGGACAAAGCCTTGGATCTGTTCCAGACGCAGCTTCTTACTTGTCCCTGACCTGAGCAGGGCCTGGGGGGTGCCTCTCTTCATGTGTGTAATGAGGGGCCTGAGAGATTCCTCTCTCCATCACTCTGGGGACAGGCATGAACGTGGCTGTCTCTCTAGAGGATGTGCAGTTCCATGTAATTACACCTTTTTCAAGCCGTGTAGAATGGAATTGTTGGAAAGGCCCCATTGATTGTGGGCTTGCGAATTGGTAGGCTCCAACTGGGACAGCTGATAATGATAATGATCTTGCATTTATACAGACCTTTTCATCCAGATGGATCCATAGAGCTCAGCAGAATTTACAACCAATTGTACAAGCGCAGAGCCAAACTCTGCCCTCTGCAAGGTGCTGCCAGCTCCTACAGAGGTCACGTTACTGCTGGGGGTCTTGGTCAACATTGTCCCTCCAGCAGGAGCACGTTCCAGGTCCATGCACTTGAACTACAGGAGGAATTTGCAAATCATGATAGCCCTAGCACGAAAACAGTTTGCACAGGACAGCTGCAGAGCTGGGGCTGTGGGGAGCTGCATTTGTGTGAAGAAAAGCAGGATTCGGCCCTTTGCTGAGTGCAGAACTCCATCCCTGCACACTCACATGAGTGGCCAGGGCAAGCTTAAGCTGGGGAGGCAACTGGGCCCCTCAAAATTACTCAAGGTCAGCAATTTCTAAAGTGTGTTTCATGTAGCATCACTTCTTTGTACAATGCTCCTCCAGTTGAAATAATTTGGGGGTCTTTTGGAAAAAGCAATAGCTGGATAACCCACCTGATGAGTCACAATGTACATTAGACATTAAAGACTCTGAGAAGTCCTGAATTCAAGAAATCTATGTAACCTTTAACCTAGAGTATCCCAATCTGATCAGACCGCAGTGCCCTTTTCTTCTTTGCAACATACTGCAGAACATGGTATGTGCTTTGAACTCTGCTGCTGTAGACTTAGACCAGCCTGAAGTAAGGTTTTTCCATCTGTATGTTTTTTAATAAAAAATAAATATGTTCTGCATAGAACTGCGAAAATATCAAAAAGTTTAATGATTGCTATGCACCATTTTATTTACTAACCATGGGGAAACTGAGGCCCAGAGAAGGCTGTCACATGCCAGGTTTATACAACAACTTGGTGGCAAAGCCAGGACCAGCCTTGGACCTCAGTCTGATCCTATGAACTGTTATACATGATACAGCTATAAATATAATAACCTGTTTAAAAAAATAACCAAGATGTAAAGATATTCTACATCTTTGCCTTGTTTCTTGAATTCCAATTGTATCTTCTGCTTTTGTTAGGTAAAAGGTAGGTATGTGGTAGGATGTGCTATTACTTTGGGCCTTAGATATTTGTGGGGTGAGGGTAAGTCTTAAGTAGACCCATGGGAATTTCTGCATCATTGCTGGAAGTACACTAACATATGCATCAACTCCTCCCCCCACATAGACACATATACCGGGTGTCCATAAAATTTGTGTACGGTTTTAAATTGCACACCATTTTAAATGCACACGAACTTTATGGACACCCTGTATATACAAACTTCTGACACCCTGACTTCTGAGACCCTAGGAACTACTGAAGGATATGGCCCTAGACTTGTGCTGTGCAGTACAGTGGCCACTGATCATATGTGGCTATAAATTTGTAGCTTAACATTTACTAAAAAATAAAATTAAAACTTCACTTCTTCAACTGCACTAGTCACATTTCAACTGCTCAATAGCCACAGGTGACTGGCAGCTGCCATAGCAGACAGTGCAAACTGGAGCATTTCTGTGCCACACAGGTCCCTTGGACAGTGCTACGGGGGCTACAGATGGCCTGTCTTCAGGCCGAGGCATGATCTTGATTTTCTTCAAAGAAAAGAAAACCTACCCTGTAAACCAAAGCATTTGCAGGTCATCAAAAGGTAACTATCTCCTAAATACTGAAAGGCAATGACCTTGGAATGACCTAAAAACATACCAGTAAGATACAGATAGTGCAACAGCCACGTTGTTTTATCTACTTCCTGCCTCCAAGTTCTAAATTAAACTATCATCCCATCAAATGGACCACTCAGCACCAAGATGTGAGCAATTTTATGTTACATGAATGTTTGGGGAGTCTCTCTAATCTCTTTTATTACACAATATTTTCCTTTATAAAATAGGACTATTTACCTAGCATTTGATTACATTGTCTTTATAGCCCTGTAGTTGGCTTTTGGACTACTTGATAAATATGCATGGTTGATTTCTTTGCAATAGCTATTCTTTGCTCTTTACTTTGCCCCTAGCTAGTCATATTTTTTCCAAGGTCAACTCCTTTTACTTTTTTTTTTTTTCTTTTAATTATAGACTTACTAGACTTTATTGTTTAAAGCAGTTTTAGGTCCACAGCAAAATCAAGCAGACCCTTTCCTACACTCGCCCTCCCCCACCATTAACGTTCCCCACCAGAACGGTACATTTGTTGCAATTGATGAATCTACATTGACACATCATTGTCAACCAAAGTCCATAGATTACATTAGAGTTCACTCTTGGTGTTGTACTTCTACGTGCTTTGGTAATGGAGAATGACATGTATCCACCATTATAGTGTCATACAGAGTAGTTTCCCTACCCTAAATAAAATTCCTCTGTGTACCCCCACTTATCCCTCCCTTCCCCATACCCCTAGCGACCAAATTCCTTTTTCTTTAAGAATTCTATTCACCTTCTGGACGTTCCTCAACCTAGCCATTGCTGCTGTGTCTCCCATCTTCTAGCCGGGTAGCCTGAAGTCCAAAACCATAGTGACTTCCCTACAATTACACAGCAGAGCAGCAGACAGGGACTGAGCCCAGTGTACTGGGTCTGCTCTGGGCTCTGGCTCATGGGCAGACTTACTGCACTCTAGAGCCCTCCCCCTTCTCTCATTTGTCACCATGACCTCATCCTCCCCACTGTGCGGCCTCCCAGCCAGACCCCGGCTGCAGGAGCATCATCACTGCTGATTTTGTTCTGGGACTCGGATGTTCATTCTTTTCTCAGGATCCCCCAGGTTGCTCAGACAGAGTGGCTGCCAGTCAGCCCCAAGAGGCCTGGAATTTGGCCTGGAACCAAGTTTGCCGGGGGCCAGCGCTCTGCCTCTCCCCAGCCCTGCTGGCAATCAGAGGGGAGGACTAAGGCTGAGCTAAGCTCCTTGGCTCAGGGAAGAGAGCTTCAGACTTGAGTTTTAACTTCCAGATTTCTTAAAAGTTCTGGAGTGAATTTTATAATTCCTCAGGTGGCAAAAGATGCATAGCATCTTCCTTTAAGCAGAAGCATGATTTTCTCTGAGCTTCGTCATCCAGGATGAGCTCAGCTGGTAGGGCACTTTTCAATGGCCCTGCAGTAGCAGAGCCTACCCTTCCACTGTAGTGACAGAATTTTTAACCAGGCACCATGGCCCTGCAGAATAACACTACATTTCTCCATTTCCCTTGCAGCTAGGTGTGACTTAAATTCTGGCACTGAGAGTTGTATAGGGGTGGCATGTGCACCTTTGAGAATGAAAAGGACCATGAACTTCTCCCCTTTCCTTCTTCCTTCTAATTGGAATAGGATGTAATAGCTGGATCTAGAGCTTCCCTCTTGGGCCATGAGGTGGCCTTGGAAATGGAGCTATACATGGTAGATAAATAAGATAGAAATAGCCTGGGCCTCTAACACTGGGTAACATCATACCACCCTGGACCACCTTCCTGGACTTTTGAATGAAAGAGAAATAAACTTTTATTGTTTCTAAGCCAATTGCGTGAGTCATCATGAAAGTTTTGAGATACACAAAAATCAAGAAATGAAAAATCTACACAGACAGACATGGAAAGCCCTCCCTGTGACACTGATAGGTCAAGCAAGTTGAAACTTGCACAGGTGAATCAGAAAGGTTGCTGTCCACTGTATTTATTAGAAGTGACATAATGGACTGTAACACAGTCTGTCTGAAAGTTTCCTAGTCATCTACATGCTTGGGGCTTCCTGTCATTCACAGATGAGCCTAATGCTGACTAATATAACACTCCACGTATTGATAGTAATAACAATAATACAAAGAAAAACAACAGTTACAACTTTGAATACTGATTGTATTCTAGGTACTTTGCTCAGCATATTAAATATAGAATATCATTTAATCTTCACAATGGCCCTACAAGGGCTTACGTTAATCACCATTTACCAATGAGGAAACTAGAGTTTAGAAAGAATGAGTAATCTGCTTAAGGTGATTCATTAATAAAAGCTGAGCACTGGATTCAAAACACCGCCAGCAGGAAGAGCTGAGTCCAGGATGAGGGAAGGGAGAATGGCAGCAGAAGCTCAGGCGAGGGGGAAGGTCACTTAACAACTCTCCAGCCCAAACTGTACGACGAAGCACCTGGGCTGGCACAGAGAACCCTCAGGGCTGCCTCCGGATATTTTAAAATTTCAAGGGAAATACAGCAGTACTTGACATCTGTCATGTGCAATGCAAACCTCTAGCTCAAGGTAGTTCAGGGCTTCAACATGACTTCTTGTTCTATGTTTCTTTTGATGTTAGATATCTTGGGGGAAAGTTATCCTGCCTCCACTTAAGATGCTAAGAAGTTAATCTGGAACTGCTGGTGGCCACCCCTGGTAATGGAGCCAAAAGAGAGGAAAGAAAAGCCAAAGGATATGTGAGAGCCATTTCTAATAGCGTCATTGGCACATCTCTATCCAGACATTCATGAAGTCTCGCCCTTTCAGCGCCATGAACCACTTTTATAATTAAACCACTTTGAATTGGTTTTCTGCCACTTGCAACAGAAAGAATCGTGATTAAGGCATCTCCAGTAGGCTTTAAAAATTGGCCGGTAGGGGCGGCGCCTGTGACTCAAAGGAGTAGGGCACCAGCCCCATATGCCGGTGGTGGTGGGTTCAAACCCAACCCTGGCCAGAAACTGCAAAAAAAAAAAAAAAATTGGCCAGTAGGGAGGAGTTGAGAAAAAAGATCTTGAACAGATCTTGAATTTGAAACAATTCCTTAGAAGTTTAAAGAAATTAATCTGATCGTTTCCTATTGTCAAGTAAGAATTTTAAAGAATTTGGGGGAGGGGTGAAATGAGACGGTAATGTTATCTACCAGAGTCCTAAATTGTTTTGATTCACTAGGATGTGATAGTCTCTCTGGCACAGAGGCAGGAGGCAGAAGGCATTTCCCCACCTCTCCAATGTTGAGATGTCCGTAATGTGGTCCCAGATGTCTCGTCAGTCCCCTCTCCTTCCCAGCAGTGATCTCTCCTATATAAATTTTAATGCATCTGTTCTACTAGGAGTGAAGGCTCTTGATTGTCACCTCAGCTCCTTACTATCTATGCGATTTGGGGTTACTTCCTTGCCAAGCCTCAGCTTCCTTACCTACAATGTGTGAGTATTCATTCCTCTTCTAAGGAATTATAGTACACAATGTATGCAAATGCACCTACCATACTTCCTACCACTGGGCAGACACTGTGTAATTGTGAGTTCCCACCTACCTTTTTGTTTCACAGGGCTGAACACACAAGAGGTACTTAATAAATTTATGTACAATAATTGTTTGCACCTTCCAGAGCTCGGACCCACGTTTGCATTGAATTTACATAGTGCTCTACTGTCATCAAACTAAACAAAGCCTGCCATTTTATATTTAGTTTAGGACATTAAGATCCGAGTTATCTCTCAACTGCAACAACCAGCAATTGCCAAACATGTATGATGTACTAAGTACCATGCCTGGCCCTAAAACACAAGGGTGAATATGACACAGCTTTGACCTTAGGAAATTCTGCAGGATAAACTTGACTATGGGGTATGGACAAATAAGGATTTTTGCAGAGTAAAGGTTACCGAACCTTCACAAAGACTCTGACTTTGGGATTATAAATAACATAAAAGGTTATTTTATTCCAACTACCTCTCCTCTTCCATCTAACATTCACAACCTTGGCACAACAAACCCACGATTGTTCAACCTACCCTTGAACACTTCTCCTGATGGGAGACTCAGCTCTGCCCGAGGCTGCCTAGTGTGCCTTTGCACAGCTCCAACCATTAAGAAGGACAGATAGGAAGTTTTTTCTGACCTGAAAGTGTCGGCTGTTCTATCAGGTCTCTGCCTGAATCTGACAGAGAACAAAATGGGAATTAGATACGTGTGGTGGTTTCAGCATGAGACAGTTACTCGGTTTAATGCCAAATACAAAATAGAGAAGAAGGGAGGATGCATTTGCCAAAGGGAGCCCTCCCTATGGGCTTTGGCTCAGCCCCAGACTGTCTGACAAAGAGCCACAAAGATGGCACGGTCAGGGCACATTGGCCAAATGCGTACGTTGCTCCAAGGGTGGAAAATATTTGGCCTCCATGAAAACTTTTTATGGCTGTTATTAATAATTCCTTTCAAGTTAGTCTTCTTTCCTTTTCACTTTTTATTTTTAAAAATCCCTCATTGTCCTGGTCATTGAAAACTTCGATCATCAATGTCAGCCCTTCTCTTTAAATTAATTTCCTCTGTCCAAGATGGTACCCGTTAGCCACATTTAAATAAAATAGAAAATTCTGTGTCTCATTCACACCAGCCACATCTCAAGTGTCCAGTAGCCAAGTGCAGTGAGTGGCCACCCTATTGAACAGCACAGAGAGAGAATGTATGAGTTATCAAAGCAATTTCTGTTCTCTTGTCTGCTCTGGAGCAGGCTTATTCTTTGCTTATAAATATGGAGGAAACAAGCATGAGTTTTTAAATCAGACAGACCTAGAATCTAACCCCAGCTCTACATCTCAAGAACTGTGTGACTTTGGAAATCTTCCTGGGTCTCCCCTTTGCTTCCCTTCAAATCTTCCTCCCAGAAAATGCCACTGGAGAGGCCTCATCCTCGTGTATTATGTGCACCTCTCATCACATTGTTGGCAACACGCTGTCTTGGATCTGAGTCACTGATGCACGTTTCCGGCTGTCCCACCAGCCAATGAGCTCCTGGGGACACATTCATCTTGCTTCCCCCAGAGTGTCAACATAGTGCCAGGCTCGTGTTAGGACCTCAGTCAGTATTAGATTGAGTTAAATCACCTTCTGTGTGATGTGGGCAGATTCAAATAGGGTGCAATTCATGGTCCTTCCTGGGGCCTCCATGAAATATCCAAGATTTAAATAACTAAGAGGTTGATTGAATAGCACATTAGTGGGACGACATAATAATAGTATAGCTGCAAATGTTTACTGAACATTTGCAGGGTGTCAGATACCATGCTAAGTGTTTTATATGTGTTTAATCTTCAATAAAATAAGATAGATACACCTATCACCCACTAGTTTGCAAATGAGTAAACCAAGATCCAGAGAGGTTGGGTGATTCTCCTTAGGACACACAGCCAATCAGTGGCAAAGCTGGTGTTGAATCTAGGCTGACTCCAGAAATTACAGACCCTACACTCTACTCAGTTGCTTCTTCTGGGGAACTAATGGAGACAGCTCTTTCTTGAGTTGCAGCCCTGCTACGACCCTCACCCTGAAACTTCAAGTGCTGAGCCATACATAATCTACCAACAAGATACCAGAAGGTTCCAAACTTGAGTTTGCACAATCAAACCAGCCCTAACCAAGCAATAGGCTTAGGTGATGGAGGGTGAGGATATTTACAATGGGTAGGAATTAGATCTGGGGCTGAGACTTAGTTTTCCAAGTCATTTTCTAAAAATCATAATGGATGCTTAGGATTTCTGCCCTCAAAATATGCATGAATATTTGCTTTGACTTAGCGATCTCCCTGTAAGGAATTTATTCTAAAAGAATAATCAGGAATGTGCATGGTGAACGATAATTTAGTCAGAAGGAAATCAATGATATCAGTGTTTGTAAGAGGGTGAAAAAAACCTCACAACAACGCAAATGTCCAATGGAGGATTAATTAAATAAATAAACCATGTTTTACCCGTAAATTGCAAAACCAGTCATTAAAAATATTATGTTGCAGATATGTATGTAATACCATAAGAACCTTTGGAGGCTGTATTAAATTTGGTGTTGGGTGGCTCGGCACCCACAGCACAGTGGTTACAGCACCAGCCACATACACCGAAGCTGGAGGGTTCAAACCCAGCTCAGGCCAGCTACACAACAATGACAAGTGCAACAAAAAATAGCTGGGCGCTGTGGCAGGCACCTGTAGCCCCAGCTACTTGGGAGGCTGAGAATTGCTTAAGCCCAACAGTTTGAGGTTGCTGTGAGTTGTGACACCATGGCACTCTTCCGAAGGTGACATAGATTCTGTCTATAAATAAATAAATAAATAAATAAATTTGATTTTGAGGGGAGCAAGTTGCAAAGTAGTTTGAATCTCATGGCCCAATTTTTGCTAAGTAGTTGTAGACGAGAGCTCTCTAGAAGGAAAAAAAAAACACCACATGTTAACTCTGGATGGAGGATTCGGGTGATATCTTTTTCTTCTTTTTGTTTATTGGAATTTTCTAGTTTTCTACAATAAACATGGTTTCTTATAGAATTGAATATTTGCTATTTTTTTTTAATCTTCCTAAAGATTCATTTTTGGATCTTCAATTTCCATGAAGGCCCTCAGCCCCAGCTCCTGTGCCACCCCCTGAAGGAGAGGCTGCCTCCCTGGAGGGGCCAGGCTCTGGGGCTGATGCACAGTGGTGCACACAGCATTTTCCCATTCCTGGGCTAACAATTGGCCTGTGGTTTTTATGTGCAAAGCTATTTATTTTCCAATCAGAGGCATTGAGTCAGGACTTCTGGGGGTAAACTGGTAGCTCTGGACAGCTTTGAAGCATCACAAGTGGGAGGTTTTGTCCCCTGAAGATTTAGGAGGGCAGGCTCTCTCTGACTGTTTTATTGGCTTCTTTTACATATGTATAGCTCTGGAGCAGGGGTGGGGACACTGCTTGGTGGAGACAGACCTCCCCAAAGGCCAAAAAAAAAACCCTTAGAAACCAAGGGGAACTTTGGAAACTCCTCAAACATCAGCCCTTTGCCTCCTACCCAAACTGCAGCCTTAAAGACCCTTTCCTTTCTTCTATATTTTCTTCTAAGGGACATAGAACTTAGAACTTAGAGGTAAAGAATGTGGTCTTTGGAGTCAGACCGTTGTGGGCTGGAACCATAGGGAAGTTACTTAATTTCTCTGAACTACAAATAAATTCCTCATCTGTAAAATGGTCCAGTTTAACAGGTGCTATTTTATGTTATAGGTTGCTGTAAGGAATAAATAAATAAAATGCACGTAAAAGTGCTGAGCATAGTTCCTAGCACATGTAAGCACTCATTCAATGGTATCTGTTAGTCTCTTTCCCTCTCTCCCTCCGTCCTTCCTTCTTTCCTTCCTTTTCTTCTTCCTCTCACAGGTTAAAGCTGAGTCAACATAATTCTTCATCTAGAAGTCCCAGCACCAATAGATTCCTATCTCCATTCATTCTCTAAACTTCTACCCAAGAAATTTTCCAAACCTCCGGCTGCACGCACACACACACACACACACACACCCCTCAACCCTGAATGTGGCTTTCAGTGTGGCCTTCACATTTCCCGTTGACTCAGGCCCTGGTGCAGGGACAAATTGGACGAGCAGAGTGTAAATGTTACCACTTTGGCTCCTCCTCAAGAGGGGCTGAGCACAGATGTTTGCAGGGGCGAGCGCAGCCCCATAAGAATGGGGGCATTGTGTGCGGGCTCACACAAAGGCCCAGTGGCCCCACTCGGCTGCCAGCCTCCCGAGCATCCCCTCTTTACGCATTGATTTATTAGGCCAGGGATGAATGAAAACGTAATTAATATTACTGAAGCATTAGAGTCTATTTAATTTAAATGCCACTGAATATTTCACTTTCAGCTGGGAGTGACAATGTGCTCAGGCCCGGCTGGTGAAAGCCGGGGCCATCTGTTACCCCGGCAAAGGAGAGAGACTGGGGAGGCCGAGAGTGTGGGGCTTTGTGGACATTCCAAAGGTCCACGATCATCATTCAACTCAAGGGCAGCCAAACTGCATTCCTCTGCATGCACGAGCCCCTCGGCCAGCCGGGAGAGGGCTTGGAGAATGGGCAGGGAGAATGCAGAAAATGAAGAGACCTGTGCTGGGAGGCCAGGGAGCTGCACCGGGAGAAGGGGGAGGGAAAGACACAGATAGAGGACCGATTAGGGAATCGCTGCATTTGAGGAGTAAGGGCTGACCGTCTAGAACTACGCTGCCTCACCACGCAGCCACTAGACACGTGCAACTCTTTCTATTAAAGTTAAAATTAATTAAAATGAAATAAAATGAAAATCTCAGTCCCTCCCTACACTTGTCACATTTCATATGCTCTATAGCCACATGTGTTTATTTTATTCTATTTTATTATTATTATTTTTTTTTTTTTGAGACAGAGTCTCAGTCTTTCACCCTTGGTAGAGTGCTATGGCGTCACAGCTAACAGCAACCTCAAACTCTTGGGCTTAAGCGATTCTCTTGCCTTAGCCTCCCAAGTAGCTGGGACTACAGGCACCTGTCACAACGCCAGGCTATTTTTTGGTTGCAGTTGTCATTGTTGTTTAGCAGGCCCGGGCCAGGCTCGAACCCACCAGCCTCCGTATATGTGGCCTGCACCCTCCTCACTGAGCTATCGGTGCCAAGCCAGCCGCATGTGTGCCTGGGAGTGACCATGTGCTCCCATGTGGGTACAGCACTGGACAGGGCAGTATAAGATTTTCATAATTGCAGAAAGTTCTGGGCAGCAGTATTCTAGAGGGTAATTGTACCTACATAGTTAGAGGAAATACGGCCCCCAAAACCTAGATGAAGAATCCTGATTGGTTGATTTTAGGGCTCTCTGAGCATCCAAGACTCATATAGTGATCAAGAGAGCAGGTGCTATAGTGATAGCCCAGGTCATCATGTCATTCAAATACCGGTACCGTTGCTTGCCCTGGAACAAGTTATTTAAGCTCTGTACAATTCAGTCTTTTCGTCTGTAAAATAGAAACAATAATGGAACTGGACTGTGGTATTGGGGAAGATAATTATCAAGAGCTTTCAACAGTGCCTGGCAAGCAGAAAAAATACAACATACACGAGCTATTACTCACAGAAGGAGCTGAAGGAGAGAATGATCTTGAACTAGAGGGAGAATATTGCCCTGGTGTGTCTGAGCTGAGAGGAATTGTGGGTTTTGAATTAAAGAGAATAAAGCTGAGCAGCCAGCTGGGGGGCCCAGATTCCAGGTTTCTGGGATTCTGGGGCCCAGGGAAGGGGTGGGGGGATCTCAGGGCACTCTGGTGTAGCCGTAGCACTAGCAGGAGCAGCAGGAGGGGGGAGGTTCCGTCCTTAGTGGGACGATAATTAGCCCGGTGGGTTCTCTCATAATTGGGATCATTTGTTCTCCTGGCTTTTTCCCTGACAAACTGATTCCATGCCAGGGGAAAGCTGTGTGACTCACACCTTGCCATGCCAATTAGCTGATAAACATCAAACGTAAACAAAGATGGCCTAATTAAAACTAGTCACTGAACCTCTGTGAGCATCTTGTCAAAATTGCACCAACATTCTGCACCCAGGCTTGTGCTGGGTCTTGGGAGCTAAATAAGGGATTCCATGGAGAATTCACAGATGTCCCTCAGGAGGGGCCCCGAAGGTGACAGAGGAAGCAGGCAGAAGGCAGAGGAAGGGATTAGCTCAGCCACTTGGATCGGCTCCTCGGGCTGTTCCAGCTGCAAACCTAGACAACACACACGGTACACACGTCCTCATGAAGGTTCCCCTGTACACGTGTGACACGTCCACACTGCCCCTTTCCACTGAAAAACCATCTCAGGGCTTATTTCCATTTCCATATGTGGTTTCTAGCTGGGTCATCTTTTTTTGTGCTTTTGATATGTCTAATCCTGAAATTCTCAAGTCACTGAAAATAAACCTCTCTGTGACACGGGTTTCCTCCTGAAAAAAAATGGAAATGATGATACTTGCCCAGTTTACCGTTCCATGTCCTGGTAAGAATCAAATAAGCCCAAGCACATGAGAGCACTTTGCAAAGGTAAACGCACAATTCCACTTGACACTGCTCCGTCGGCCCAGTGTAAAGAATGCCGCTTTTAGAACTGGATGCACTTCAGTCCACACCTGAGCTCTGCCACGTCCTGACTGTGGGAAAGTCACTTAACCATCCCGAGCCTCAGTCTCCTCACCTGGAAAACAGGACCAGTGAATTGTGCCCAAGTAAAGATTAAAGGCAGCAAAGCACTCACTGCAAAGGCTGCCACACAATAGGTGCTTGAGGTGGAGTTTCCTTCGCATTCACTCCTTTCCAGAAGAGGAGGGGATGCTTATTAAGCAGAGAAAGGAGGAGAAGAGGAGGAAGGGGAGGAGAAAAGAAAGAGGAGGAGGCTTTCTTCTGCCCTCGCCCCATCTGCACGTCCACTCTTACTCTGTGCTTTGAATCTCCCTCCTTGTCACTTAACCACATTGAAATCCCAGCTGCTAGGGCTTCACTGAATTATTGGCAGTTCTTCAAATACACTAGGCAGCTTCATACCACCATGATTTTTCATATGCTCTTCCCTCTACCTGGAAGTACCTTCCCACTTGGTGAAAACCTCCCTAACTCTTAAGCCTCTCTGTTCACGTCTCTATGGGGATGTTTTCAACCATCCTCTTCTCAGCCTTCCCCAACTTGGAGAAATAACCCCTTTGGCTGTTCCTTCACTGTACACTACCATATATATATATATATATATTCAACCACCATGTGGCAATGTAAAAGTGGCTGAATATGTACATATGAATACATAGAAGGTTGAAACATGGCAGGTATTTGTACCCATCCTTGCCCTCAAGGATTGAAAACCTGGTGGAGGAGACAGATTTGCAAGTATTTTATGCTTTCAGTTACTGAGCGCTTAGATGAAAGTACAACTTACCTCCACCCAGGTCCCCAGACCGTGATCCCCTCCTATGAGACCTTGTCTTAGGGGTAACTGTATCTTCCAGCACCCCTCACAAAGCCTAGACATAGCGGGAGCTCCGTGCTCTTTTGAAGGAATGAATGAATAATTGAATCCATGCATGAATAAGTGAATGAAAACACCACTCATTTTGTATTAGTGATTTTGTCTGCCATCAGTGGACACCACAGGAGGGTGCCCTGTCCACTATCCTATGTAATATACACTCGTTAAAAACTTGCCCTCTTGTCTAGTATAAATATTTTTATTGCTCTGCCCCCCCAAAAAACATGTATTGCAGAAAACTAGGAAAGATAAATAAATGGAAAAGAAAACCACCTGTGGACAGCCAGCAAGCTGTCTGTGTCCCTCTGGTCCATGTCTCTCCAGACCTCTGCCTATGTCACTCCCTTGCACAGACTCTGGAGTCACACTGCCCAGGGTCAGCTCCCAGTGCTGCCACTTAACGGCTGTGTGAACGTAACTGCTTCCACCATTTTCTCAAGTTCCTTCAGCTTAAAACATTACAAATGCCAAGGTACCATATTTGGCGGTGGCAGTATCCTGAGCCTCATCACAAGAGTCTTATGCGTCAGTTTCTTCATCTAGAAAATGGAGTTAATAATGATGTCTACTCCACTGTTGGTAGCAGGATGAACCAAGTTCATATATGTGAAGTGTTTGGTGCATAGTAAGAGCTGTTCACTGTTCTCACACTGTAGAGTAAGGAATTCCAGTGCCCATCCAGCACCCCAAAGCCGCTCATGACCAAGAAGTGTACGAATGGCCTGTTGGTGACTCTGAGATGAATCACCCCAGCTTGTGGCTCTGAATGTTCTGATTCTTCCCCCACAAAGCTGGTCTCTGTGTCAGTACTGAGAACAGGTCTGTGGCTGAAATGCAGCTCCAACTTCAGACAATGCTAGTTTCACTGAACCCTCTTAATGTAAACAAAAGGATTAAAGCTCCTCCAACACCCCAGCAAGGCCAAGTTTGCCAAATAGAGACAATGGAGATGCAGTTTGCTATCAGCATTCTTTTAGCTGCGTCACCTGAGCAAGGAAATGCCCAGTCCTTGACAGGGTACAGGCCCTTTCCACAGCCCTCCTGCCTGCCCAACAGAGCCTTCTTCTGCCTTCATGCAGGTGAGTTAGAAAGGGGCTTTGTCACCAACCTTGTCCTCTAGAGGCTGGGAGCCACACACTGCCCAGTCTGGGACAGGATGGGGCCCTCCTAGCATCAGAAAACCGAGGTTTGTTTTTGGCAGTGGCCCTTTTTCTGAAACAATCATCATGACGGCATTTGGTGTAGTGGAATGACTGCGATTTTAAAGCCTGCCAGGCTAAAGTTCAAGTCCATGCTCTGCCCTTTACCAGCTGGGTGGCTCAGAGCCTCTATTTCCTTGTTGCATAAAGTGACACATGAACTCCAGCGGCTAGGCACCCAGCAGGTGCCCCTGACCTGAAGGCCGTCTTTAAAAGCCCATGGAAGGGGGTGGTGCCTGTGGCTCATAGGTGTAGGGCACTGGCCCCATATTCCCGAGGTGGCAGGTTCAAACCCAGTCCCGGCCAAACACTGAAAAAAAAAAAAAAAGAAAAGCCCATGGAGGGGATGAGGGTGGTGACAGAACAGGGAGCTCAGGAGCAAACTTTAGTCCTGGCTGCCTGCTTTCCACTTGGCAGTAGGCAGCGCTCCTGGTGGGAAATGAGAAGAGCCCAGCCTGTGCCATGCCTTGGCTAAAAACGCAATCCCTCTCCAGTCCCCAGGAGCGAAGGCAGCTCTAGCCAGCAGAGAAATCAGCCGTCAGAGAAAGTGGAGAAGAGAACCGCCTTGCCGGTGGTGTGGAAGGTGTGGCAGGAATGCTCTCTGCCCTAGATCCCCCACTCCCACCAAGAGCCTCCTTGTTGGACTTGGGCTCGAGTCCCTATTCAAATGCAAACACCAGGAGGCGCCTTTGCCTTGTGGCCCAGTGCTCAGGGACATGATTGACAAGCAGGATTTCCTCCAGAGCCTGGTTGGTAGGGGGAGGGGTAGGAAAAAGGGGTGTGGAGGGCCTTTGCCCAGGCAGCTGGGAGATAACACAGAGACAGGTGGGGTGGGCAGAAAGTGCCCAGTTTGGACCAGTTAACTGAGCCCACGGGAAACCAGGCCCTGCTCCAGGACCTCTGCTCTCCTTCCGGCCACACACAGATGACAGGCGCAAGGCCGGCAGGGTACCACCTTTGGGAAAGGCAGCTAAGCGGGAACCCAGCTGCCTTCTCTGAATCCAGCTCTACCTCTAAGTAACCTTGACCAAGCCTCTCCAGGTCTCAGAGTCTCAGTGTCCCCATCTACAAAGTGAGGGCAGGAATACTTTTCTCCATAGGGTTGTGAGAATGCTGATCGTTAAATACCCAGTAAATGTTAGTTCTGGATAATTTTCCAACAGAAGCATATTCAGCTCAGCCCACCAAGGAAATGGCTTTAACTCCATCAAAAACCAGTAGGACCTAATGTGGTATCCTGGATTGTATTCTGGAATAAAAAAGGGACATAAGTGGAAAAACTGGTTAAATCCAAATGAAGTTTAGCCACAAATGTGAAAGATGCCAGGGGAAGGTAGGTAAACAGTATAAAGGAATTCTTTGTGCTATCTTTATAGCTTTTTGGTAAATCTAGAATCATTTCAAAATAAAAAAATAATTTTAAGTCTAAAAAAGGATCTTGCCTTTCTGGGAAAAAAGCAAACAGCATTCCACTCCATGTTTTGAGGTTAATTGCTTTATTCCCATGCTTCCACACACATTCCTCCAAATGATAAATAATACGATGGTTTGAGACCAGCCTGTGCAAGTGTGAGACCCCATCTCTAAAAAAAATTGTCAGGCATTGTGGAGCGCACCTGTAGTTCTAGCTACTCGGGTGGCTGAGCCAAGAGAATCACTTGAGCCCAAGAGTTTAAGGTTGCTGTGAGCTATGACCTGCACAGCACTCTATAGAGGGTGACAAACTGAGACTCTGTCTCAAAAATAAATAAATAAAATAAGGATCATTTCAGCACTCACTGCATTGACATTCTGTCATTACCCCAGTTACTGGCCAGGGGAATGGACTGCTGAGCCAAATAGTCTCTTGCCCTGGAGAATGGAGAGCAGATCTGCCTTCCAAGAAACAAGTTGCCACTCAAAGGAGGATGGGCATCTGAATTAAAGCAGGGCTCCTGTTAGGAAGATAAAAAGAATAATAGCTGCAAGGTAAGAAACCAAAGATTTCTGTTCAATGTGGAAAAATGGCTGTAACATAATATTGAGTGGAAAAAGGAGAATATATTTCAAAAAATGCAATAATATGATCCTGTTCATGTAAAGTGTTGATACATTTATATGTGTATATGCATGGAGAAATATTTGAAAGACTATGTCAAATGTTAACAATAGTTACCTCTAGGCAGTGAGGTTTTGGGAATAGAATTTTATATTGTTCCCACTAGGCTTAATTCTTTGTGTTTAGATGTAATCAACTATCTGCTATGAGTGTATTTATTCTTATAAGGATGATAACTATTTTCTTTGAGGGATTTGTGTTTGCTTTAAGTAGGCAAGCTCTTTGCATGGCAGAAGCCAGGACTTGCTATTTCAGGCTTTGGAGACTTTTCTGAGGAGTCAAAAATTCAAGGGCTTTTTTCTGTCTGTTTTTGTTTTGTATTGTTTTACAAAACTTTGTTTATTTTCCTGCCGAGTCCAAAACACCCACAAATTCATTGACACTCCTTCCGATAAAATGGAGTCTATGTCACTTCTACCTAGACCTGGACTGTTTTGCGCAATGGAGTGTACCACAGATGACACCGTGTCTGAGTCTAGGTCACAAAAGGTCAGGTGACCCCCATCTTGTTCCCTGGAACATGCACTTTTGGAGCCTTGAGCATGCTTGTAAAAAATCTGACTGCCTGGAATCATGTTGTGAGGAAGCTCAAGCTCCAAGGAGTGGCCACATGTAAGCCAGTCTGGTCAACAATCCCAGCTGAACCCAGACCAGGGGCCAGACACGTGAATGAAGGGTGATGTCAGTTCCCAGTCATTTGAGTTCCCTCCAGCCATTCCTGTCTGCTCTGCAGAGGCTCCAGATAATTATGGAGCAGAGACAAAGTCTTCCCCACTGTGGCCTGCACAAATTCTTGACTCACAGAACCTATGATAGCCTGGCTGTTATTTAATACAACTTGGTTTGGGGTCATTTGTAATGCCACAGCATAACATGGAACAGTTTGTTTTTAATGCTATATACAGTTCTGTTCTCAGAAGAACATGTGTGGAACCCAGAGGTTCGTCCTTAAACCTGTCTGAGAAGCTGAAGACCAGGAGATATAGGGGCAGGAAGACAGGGGGATTTGCAAAAATTTCCTGCATTCTGCCTAAGGGGACAGGAGATGAAACACACATCCCTGAAACATGACCAGATGGGGGAAAGGCAAGAAGGGCTAGGTTTTGTTACCAGTGTTACAGGCAACAAGCTCAGAGTAACGTGACTGCCGAGGAAAGCCAAACGCACCAGTGTCATTGAGGTGAGAATCAGAATAATGTCCACCCAGTAGTAATGTGACCTTGGGTAGTCATTCAACCTCCCTGCAAAACAGAGAACTCTTCTAATCTATCAAGCAATAATGAGGCCATGTGTGCAAAGTCCAGGAGCTATGTGTTCTGAGACCTGTCCCCTACCTGGAGGATAGACATACTCCAGTGACAAACATGCCCCCCTCACTTTTTTTAGGATTGGATTTAAGATATTTTTAGTGGTCATTGGCTAGAAACATGGTGAGGAGAAAGAAGAGAGTGTTGAAGAAGGAAGAAAGTGTTGGAAGAACAGCAACAGACAGGAAAACAGCCTGACCTGTGTGGAGACCATGCTGTGCTGACTGGGCAGCCCAGCTGTGGACTCACAAAGATCTGGGCTTCACCTTGGCTTGACCTCTTCTTGACTGAGCTGCCTTCCAAAGTGTCCGTGAACTTGGGTATACTCCTCTATGAAGTGAGGAGGCTGTTGAGCCAGGTCTGGGAGAGCTGAGAGCCATTAGGGAGCTCTGAATTCCCACTTTGTATACACCCGTCCTGTCCCATAGGCCGGCTTTGTTTCTCTGGTGAGACAGGCCCTCTGTGCAGGGCTGACCTCTTTCTCACAGAGAGCTGTGGTTATCAGCCCTCACCTGGCAGGCTCCCTTGAGCTTCATTCACCCAGTTACATCCCTGCAGGTCCAGCCTGGGCCACCAAGATCCCCTCACAACTCTCCCAGCACCATGCCTGTGCTCCTGCAACCATCTAAGCCCAGCAGCCAGAATGGTTTCTTAAAAACATACAAATTGTTAAAAAAAAAAAAAAAAAAAAAAAAAAAATCACACACACACAAATTGTATCATGCTACTCTTCTCCCTAGACTTCCACCATCTGCTTTGTCCTTAGGATGAATCCTGAACTCCTTTCCCGGCCTCAAAGCCCTGGCTGCTCCCAGTCCCACTGAGCCCACTCCTACTCCTCCACTGCTCTGGCCATGCCGGCCTCCTTATCTCTGTCCTACAAGCCCCTTCCATCTATCCTCAGGATGTGCTGGTCCTGCCTATGCTTTCTCCAGTTCTCCACCAGCTGCCACTTTCTCCCTACTGAGGCCTGGCCCCTGATACTCCCTCCTCAGAGAGGCCTTCCCTTGCCACTGGCTGACCTCACCCGGGTCCACTCACATCCACCACTTTATCTCATCAAAACTTCTTTGTAGCTCTTATCAGCAGCAGAAACTATGTAGTCTACTGAGTGATGACATGATTAACAATGATAGATTATTGATTACATTGATTGATGAACCCAATATTTCTTTCTAATAATAGTATTCTGAGATCATTTCTGATCTGCCTCTCACCACCAGAATGGAAACCCCTTGAGGAGAGAGACTCTTTCTCGGTCACCCCATATTCCCAACTCCAAGAGTGGCTCTTGTTTGTTGAGATGACTCCCAAGGACAGCTACGTGAAGGAGCTTCTCCTGTCTCTACCCCCTCCACCTGCTGCATTCTTGGATATCCTAATGCGTTGATTTGACACTAATCCCACAGTGCTTAGTGTGGCACTTTCCTCTCAGGTATGTCCTGAGTACATTTTAAGTCCCTGTGTCTTAAATTTCTCTCTGACCTGATGTCCTCTGCCCCTTCCCTCACACAGTCCCTAGCACAGGGCTTTGGACAATCACAGAAGCCAAAAAACACCAGTGATTTTTCTGGTTGGTTGGTTGGTTGGTTGGTTGGCACTTTCATCCTTTCTCCAGCCCCATCCCACTCCCTTGGGCTATAAGTTTCTCTGTAACTGTTCTCCTCTCAGGGCTAGTGTCACAATTATCCCCGCTTGTTTCTTGGTTGTGATAAGAACTTCACTCTCTGTGCAAGGACCTTCATGAGGGCTCCCTTATGAGGAGTGTTTCCTGATTTCATGTCCAATGTAAACACAGGCAAATATGTAATTATCAAGCATTATTACCACTTGTAATTACCCTGACTTCTCAGTCAACATTGTGAACCAAAGAAATGAGCCTGAAGAGTGGAGTATTTAAAATTTGCCCTCTTGTCCCTTAAAATATTTATTTTTCAATCATGACTCAAAATAGTTTAATTATGTCTGGTTACTCAATTAGTGCAAGTGTGTGGAATTTACAGGCCATCCAGAGTAAAGCTTCGGAACTTGCCAAATGTCTGCGTCTCATCGCCTGTCCCATCAAATATTTCCAAGTATTCATTTCCAAGGCGCTGTTTCTAGATTGCTAAATACCACCATCAACAGCATCTCTGTAGCAATTAAGAAGCTCCCCGAGTTAATTCAATGAAGGATTTCCCGGGAGTTCAGCCTTGGGGAGGGTTCCACTTATAGACCAATGGTTCTCAAACTATGGCCCAAAGGCTGCCTGCATCAGAATGACTTGAACACTTTTTGAATGCTGATTCTTCAGCTCAGGCCAAACTTGCTAAATTTGTACACTAGAAGGTGGAGCTGAGGAATATGCATTTTAAGAAGCTTCCCAGGTCAGTATCATTCACATTACTTTTTGTTGCTTTGTTTTTGTTTTTGTTTTGAGACAGAGTCTCACTCTGTCACTGGGGCTAGAGTGTGGTTGGGTCATCATCGCTTACAACCACCTCAGACTCCTGGACTCCAGTGATCCTCTTGCCTCAGCTTCCTGAGTAGCTGGGCCTACAGGTACCTGCTACAATGCCCAGGTAATTTT
>CAUYPK010080655.1:0-67925 GCA_963574355.1 Loris lydekkerianus
AAGAGAACAGAAAGAGAGGAAGTCAATAACTTAATGGGACATCTCAAGCAACTGGAAAAGGAAGAACTTTCCAACCCTAAACCCAGCAGAAGAAAAGAAATAACTAAAATTAGAGCAGAACTAAATGAAATTGAAAACAAAAGAATCATACAACTGATCAATCAAGGAGTTGATTTTTTGAAAAGTTCAATAAAATAGATAAACCATTGGCTAACCTAACCAGAAGTAGAAGAGTAAAATCCCTAATTTCATCAATCAGAAATGATAAAGGCCAAATAACAACAGACTCCTCAGAAATTCAAAAAATCCTTAATGAATAGTATATAAAACTCTATTCTCAGAAGTATAAAAATCTGAAGTAAATAGATCAATACTTGGAAACATGCCACCCTCCTAGACTTAGCCAGAAAGAAGTGGAAATGTTGAACAAGCCTATAAGAAGCTCTGAAATATTATCAACTATAAAAAATCTCCCCCCAAAGAAAAGCCTGGGACCTTCACATCAGAATTCTACCAAACCTTTAAAGAAGAACTAGTACCTATATTACTTAATCTTTTCCAAAACATAGAAAATACTTCCCAACTCATTCTATGAAGCAAATATCATCCTGATACCCAAACCAGGAAAAGACCCAACAAGAAAAAAAATTATAGACTAATATCTCTAATGAATATTGATGCAAAAATATTCAATAAGATCCCAGCAAACAGAATCCAACAACACATCAAACAAATTATACACCACGACCAGGTGGGTTTCATCCCAGGGTCCCAAGGATGTTTCAGTATATGTAAATCCATAAATATAATACATAACATAAACAAATTAAAAAACAAGGGTAAGCCTCATTGAGAAGGTGATTGATGACTCAAAGGAGACAAGGAAGTCAGCCCCTTAGACATTGCAGAGAAGCGCCTTCCAGAATCATTAGACATTTATGGCAACCCCAGGGTTCCAACTAAGCTCCATCAGAGTCCAGAACCCAAATTCACAGAGACTGTAGTCCATGATTGTTGGTGCCTGACTCAATCCTCCCCAAGAAAGATGCTTTGACTCTCTGCTCTTCTTTCTCTGGCTTTCCCCTACATTAATTCTGCGCTTCACCCTTGCCCAAACCACCACTACAGATCAACCTGGATGTCCTGTCTTTGTCCCTGATCACATGCTCTACCTTTGTTAATGGACATTTCAAGTCCAATGATACCTTCAGAGGGTCATTGTGCTGTTTTGCAAACTTCCTTCCTTTTCTTTATCACTGGGGCAGTTTGTGGTTCTCCTTTACTATCTTTCTTTAGAATCTTCCAGATTGCCCATGTTTTCTCTGTATGAAGTAGACAGATCTATTTTTATCTTCTTTGTAATTTTTTTTTTTTTGCTCAAGAAGCCAGAGTCACTTTCTGTCACATCTATGGGACCATGACACACCATAGTTTAAAGAAATATAATTTCATAGGAATTACAGCATTTTTGTCTGTCAGTGCTGCCTTTTTCCTTATTAAGAACCTTAGGGAAATAGTTACTTTTTCATGGCCTACTGCCACCTGGTCACCACTAACTCATCTTTCTTTCTAAGGCCTTCGTCACAGGTCACGTCATTACTTTGTAGGCACTGAGAAGACGAAACAGTGCTCAACACTGCCACTCTCCAGACCCTCTATTTTTAGGTGGATTAGACTCCCAGCAGATGTCTGGATAGTAAAAGTTTCCCTTAATTACTATAACTTGTCTGGGTGCCATTTTGGGGATCTGCAAAATAGAGATTGAAAATAGAACTCACCTCACAGGATTTGTTGCAAAGATCAAGTGCAAAAAGCACACAGAGGGATAGTTAGCCCAGGACTTGGCCTTGGCATATGGTGAAGATTTCTGCACATCAGCTATTTCAGTTGGAGGGAGGCACTTGATTTGTGTTGGAGAAAGAGAGAGAGGCTGTTTCAGCCCACTCATCTGCTCACCAGCTTTCTGAGTGATAACTTATATTCCTTGTGGTATAAAGTTGGAATGATAATAGCAATTTCAGTAATACATGTGATAAAAATTATAAAAGCATATAAAATAATATGAAAATGTGGAATAATAACAATTTTAGTATTCAGTGAGATAAAATATGTAGAGTGCATAAAATTATATGTGTAAAAATGCTAAGATAACATCAATTAGGCATTGAGTGCAATAAAATGTATAAAATACAAATTCTGTAAAGTAATATCAATTTGAGTGGTGAATGAGATGTGTATAAAATTGGTATTAATGATATTGGTAGAATATTAAATGAAATCATATGTATAAAGGGCTGAATACGGTGGAAGGCACTTAGTGTAGGCACTTGCAGAATACATACAAATCTTATCATTGTTAACATTATTAGCATCATATAACATCCTCCTCACTGATAGGAAGCATTGCTCTCAGGCTTATCCTGCTCTGTAAAGCTATTCTTATTGGTGGTACCAAGTGAACATTTAACAGTAACAATTCTGATCATAGGCCATTATCCCTCAGGCATATATTTACCATTTTCAGATTGTCTTTCCTGCCACAATCTCATGAGCTCTTACTTGAAAGTGGCTCTGAACACAAATCGGCAGTCAAATTGGGATTTTATGGGTTTTATCTCTGACATTATTTTCCTACCAGAAGGCTAAATAGAATCTTTAAGGAATTCAGGAGTTCTCAAAGGGAGTAATTTTCTCTAAAGAACTAGGTCATATAGAAAGAGAAAAGGAGTGAGTATGATCCTCCTACAAGCTGTATAGGAGGACAGAAATTAGTCATGTAGTTTAGAACAGATTATTTGTTTTAGAATTAAGTAAGAGAAAAATGATATACAAGTGATACCATGAGAGTATCCTGGAGCCTGTCTGGCCAGAGGGGAACAGTTTGCCGAGACAGTAGCTGTTCATCACCACTGGGTCACGGCCGCGTGCTGATTATCCTCCATGGCCCTTCTGGGTCCTCTCTGCTCCCATCTCCACACTGCTCGGTACCTCACAGGCTATGGACGGCATCAGTGGAGATCCTCGGGCCCCTGCTTCTGCTGGGGTGGCTAACGGAGAGCCCGAGAAGGAGGAAAGAGGGTGACAGTGCCTCAGGCTGGCTGTGTCCTTTAACTTCAGGTCACATCCTATCAGGGCACTGTCTGTCTATGACGTTGTCCTGCAGGGCTATGAGGTTTTGAACTGAAGTTGGACCCTCAGCTCTGTGAGGACAGGCATTACCTGTGCTTACTCTCTTCACCACTGAACACTAAGACAGTGGTTGGTCCAAAGGGCATTCGATACATATATTTCCATCAAAGGGACACATTAGAGATGCTTCACTAAATTGCATTCTAAGAAAAACTACCACCTAAACCTGCCTTCTGCATGAGCTATAGAAAGAAGCCACACTCTTGCTGAATAGTAGTTCTTAGAAGTAAAAGCTCTTAAAATTCCCATCCACCAGCTGTGACTGCACCCTGTTAGTGCTTGCCACTGCACTGTGCACGGAGCCCAGATGTTCGCCTTTTATTTTACAGCATTCGCTTTTCTGTGAGCTTCCAATTAATTGGATTGGGAGAAGCCTTGAACCCCATGACAGAGAAACTATCATTTTGACAAAACCCACATGCTGTGAAGTCAAAGATTCCTCATTCTCCTCTTTGTTTAGGGCCATAAAGCTGAATAACAGACTTGACTGATTTTTCTCTTGTAATATGTTTGGTTTGGTAGTCAGAAATTTTGATGTCCTATGGATGTAGGTCAGAGAGTCATGTGGGGAAATCCACGTATATGGCACGGCTTCCTGGTGCATGGTGGGACGGGACAAGAATCCCAAGGGTGCCTGCTACTACACTCAATTTTTTTTTTTTTTAATTAAATCATAGCTGTGTACATTGATATGATCATGGGGCATCACACACTAGTTTCACTACACTCATTTTCTACCCATCCTTTTCTGTCCTCAAAGCACCAATCAATGTTAGCTTTAGCAGCAACCACTGAATTCTGCAGTCTTTGTTTTCACCATACCCTCCCACCCCAACACATACCAGTAATAATGAGCACATTCAGCACCCAGATCCTCGCCTCTTATCCCATTCTCAAATACAAGCACCCAGGGCTTCTTGGAGAGTGGCTGATTTTAGCACTGAGGAAGTGATATACAAGATGAGTTTTATGGTATCTTGTACCAGAAAGTGAGAAAGTACTAGGAATAAACATTTTATTTTACTATTATTTTTTAATTTAAAAAAAATTTTTAATTTCAGCTAGCTTGTTCATTCTTCTTTACTTGAAGTACTCATTTTTGTTCATTTTCTTCTTCCTCTGGCGATGCTCTTTCCTGTTGCCTCCACAGTAGCTGGGATTATAGACGTCCACCACAATGTCCGGCTGTTTTTGATGTTAGTAGAGACAGGGTCTTACTCTGGCTCACTGCTGCTCATACTGGTCTGGAACCTCCGAACTCAGGCAATCCACCCACCTTGGCCCCCCACAGCCCTGGGACTACAGGTGTGAGCCACCACACCCAGCCTAGGAATAAACATTTTAAAAAGATACGGGTATGTTAAAATAAAAAAAAAAAAAGATAGGGAGGGGTATGTTAAGGGGAACGGGAACTAACTGAAAGAGCTTCCAATGGCCAAAGATGAACTAATTTGTACAAAAACTTGGTATATTGAATTATAACCCAAAGTATAAAATAAATATCAATGAACCCATCAATATTGATTTAAATAAATGATTGAATAAATTAATACATAGAGATTAATTTCCCTTGTATACAAGAAGGCTTCCAAATAATTTACATAGTTCACTTGGAAAGGTGAATTATAATTCCCACCCTCCTTAAGCTGGGCTATGCAGAGTGACTTCTATGCTGAGTACAGGACAGAAAAAGGGAGAGCGGTAGGTCAGTACTGTTGGAAAATATGTGGCCTTCATATATGGTGATGAGAACAGCACTTTACCTCTGTGGTCTTCCCCAAAGCCCACAGCCCTAGTCTAACCATGAGAAAAACATTAGACAAATCCCAACTGAGGAGAATTCTACAAAATAACCAACCAGTGCATCTCTAAACTGTTAAGGTCATCAGAAATAAGGGAAGTCTGAGAAGCTATCATGGCCAAGAGGAGCCTACGGAGACCTGACAACCGAATGTAACGAGATCTTGTCCCAAACAAGATCCTAGAAAAGAAAAAGGATGTTAGGGGAAAATTAAGGATTCCTGAATGAAGTATGGTCTTTCCTTAATACTTATGTACCAATGTCTACTCAATGCTTGATGACCAATGTATCGTTAATGCAATATATTAACAATGAGGAAAATGGATGTAGGGTATATGGGAACTCTCATACTATCTTTGCAAAATTTTTGTAAATTCAGAACTTCTCTAAAATAAAAAAAAAGTGTTTCCTGGGGAAATTGGTATGGGAATGAGAGAAAAGAGTAGGGCAGGGAAACAGCTGAGCAAAGGTGAGATTTTGAGTGAAGCCCCAGCCTCAGTCTTGTTCCAGGGAAGAGCTCTGGAGGTCAGTTCTAAGGCAGAGTTTGTCCTGCCTAGAGTCCAGGTTGCCTGATCTCCATACTCCTGCACTAGTTGTGGATGACAGCTGCCCATAGGGTTGTAGACTTTGAGACACTTCTTTTGGTTTGTTTGAGGAGTGGCTCCAGATGTCCATGGGTGTTCTCCTGAAGCACTTCATGGAAGAATGCTTAAGCAGTGGCATGGACACAGTGAATCCATCTGAGGACCTGTGGAGATCTAGACAGCAGCCTGCAGTGTTGCCTGCTCTGAGGCCCAGTCACAGCCAGCAGGTGGCAGAGACAGAATCCATCCATGCCTTGGCTGTGTGGCCCTAAGCTGGCTCCCCAGCACTGTAGTATGCCACCCCAAAGGCTCTGTGACTCTCACAAGGCCATGACATTGAGAATTACAGTTCACATTTTTCTCTGTCATTAAAGGGCTGGGAGATAACAGTGGGCATCCAGACTGTTGGTTGAGAGACTGGAGAAGCTTCCACAGAGAAATTCCTGTGTGACCCATATATCTGGGAAAAGGCCATTATGTAAATATTTATTGAATGAATGTACCTTTTAAGCAAAAGATGCAATAAGTCTTAACAAATTGATCTACCTGGCCACTGAAGTTTTAGGCTGGAGAAGCACAGAGGCTTGGCAGAATCATTGACACAGCCAGGAATTGCCTCTAGCAAAAATGAGTCCCGTCTGACAATTGTGGCCACGAATGTCTGTTTCCCACATTACCCCCAATACCAAAAGTTCACATCTGTCCCATTAAACAATTTCCAAGTGACAGCTTCAAGGACACAGGGCTGCCTGAGGAATTATCATTAATGTAAGTTTCATAATATCCACTTACACAGTGTAATTGGATTAAGCCTGTTTGCTGAGGAAAGAAGCAAGGTGATGCTTAGTGTGGACCACTGTTCTTTAGAAGCAAACTGCAGGATGGCAGAATGGGGATTATCATTCCCAACTATCTGCCATCATGAACCTGGAGGACAATTATTTATAAAATTATTCTCTCCATCAGGGTAAGGCATAAAAACAAGCACCACTGTTGGTGGGATTTATTTATGACTCACCTCCGTCTATTGCCTCTGGTTTCTCACCCCTTTGAGTCCTGGTTTTGCTGCTGCTTTGTTGCTCTCATTTTGCCAAGGATTCTAAGTGCTCTTTGTTACCATTTCTTATTCAGTCTAAGCAATGGGATGTCGCTGTGACAGTTCTGAAATCTCAGATTAAGTGCAAAAAAAAAAAAAAAAAATAAAGAAAAGAAAAAAAGGCTATTTATCTTGTGTATGTAAAGTGTCTCCTCACATCCTTCTAGTTACGTTGTCTAGAACACATGTTATCTATGGGGAGGGAGGGCTACATGTATCAAGGCATACTTAAGTCTTAATTTCCCCACCTTAAAAAGCCAGGTGTAACTTCAGAGTTCTTCGGCCAGATATAGTCACATGGCTCCAACCTGACTGCAAGGGACACTGGGAAGTGTAAGGGAGGGACAAAGCCAACTCATAATTGGTAGAAATGCATTGTTCAGTCACTGGCCACATGTGGCTATTTTAACTTAAATGTAAATTAATTTACATTAAATAAAATTAGAATTTTAGTTTCTCAGTTACACTAGCCATATTCCTAGTATTCAATAGTGTATATGCTTATGACTATCACACAACATTTCCATTAGTACAGACGTTTCTAGAGTATTCTGAAGTGTTCCAGAGCATTCTGGAATGTTCTAGAACAAGTGACTGATTACTATGTTGTGAATCTAGCAGAAGTTTTTAAGGGTTCATCTAGGTTTCTGGCATAGTCCTTCTTTGGGAAAATCAGCTCAATGTGTCATATAGTTATATAGTTATTTTGAAGCTGTGTTAGGCAGAGATTCATTCTGATTTTTAGCTGTTTGGCAGGCTTCTATGTAAGATTTAGCTGAAACAATAGCCTTTGTGGCTAAGAAAAGTTTGAAAACCACTAGAATTATGTAAAGAGGCTTAGAGGGAATAGACATCCAAGTTCAAATCCTTATCCTTCCACTGATGAGCTATGAGGACAAGTTAACTTATAACTAGAGCTACAGATTCACCATCTCTAAAGACTGAGATGAAAATCCCACCATATAATGCTGTTAGGAAGGTGACAGGAGTGACCTTGCAAGTGTACTGTCATGAGATCTGGTACTTTCAGGCAAGGCCTCAAGAAGTGATAGATATCCTCATGGTATAATGAGGTTATAACCTCATGGTTATAATTTTATACAACACTCGTTAATAACTTAGAAGAACACTAATTATGGCTGACATAAAACTAGGGGTGATAGAAAACATGTAATTTGGCAAAATCAGGATTCGGAAGGATCTTAAAAATATTGAAATTATATGCTTGCTTCAACAAGAGGAAATTTAGTAGGGGTAAACAATGTCTTAACTTGGAGTCCAGGAATGTTAAGTATGTGAGAATAAAATTGGAGATGACATGGCTAATAGTTCCATGTTGAGGGGTGGTAATTTTGACACCATAATATGGCTTATCAAGAGATATGAATTTCCTATACTCTTTGCCTTGGCAATCCATGTGTGGGTGTGGCTTTAAGTTATAAGCAGCCAAGAAAATTGGAGCAGTTTGCTTCTTTCAGAAAATATTTAATATTTAACATCTCCTACTGTCTAAAATAATCTATGGGCGGCGCCTGTGGCTCAGTGAGTAGGGCGCCGGCCCCATATGCCAAGGGTGGCGGGTTCAAACCCAGCCCCGTCCAAACTGCAACAAAAAAATAGCCGGGCGTTGTGGCGTGCGCCTGTAGTCCCAGCTACTCGGGAGGCTGAGGCAAGAGAATCGCTTAAGCCCAGGAGCTGGAGGTTGCTGTGAGCTGTGTGATGCCACAGCACTCTACCAAAGGGCCATAAAGTGAGACTACGTCTCTATATTAAAAAAAAAAAAAAAAAGTATAAAATAATCTATAACAGCGAACAAAGAAATTGGACATTGTTCTATGAGGGCCCACACACTGGAGGAGGAGGGGGATATTGACTGAATAAGTCACCCCAATAAATATGAATTTAAAACTCTGATACATGCCAGGACAGAGAGAGGCCCATGGTGTTCAAAGAAACTTTATAAAGAGATCTTCTGTTCTATTCAAGGAGACTAGGGAAATTTCCTTGGGAATTGAAGATTGAAATGAGACCTAGGTAGAAGAGAAATGAGCTGGCAGAAGGGGAGAGGTATTCCAGGCACGAGGATTGCACTTGTGGAAATTGGGGTGTGAGTGAATGAGATATATTGAGTGCAGAGAGGAAGGCTGTTGTAGAATAGATATCGAGGCTTAAAGTTCAAGGGGAGGTCATAGAGGACCATGTAGGCTGTGCTATGATTTAGATTCTTATCCTGAAAACATTGGGAAGCCATTGTAGGGTTTTAGATAGGAAAGCAACGTGGTCATATTTACTCTTTGACAAGATTACTCTGGCTATAGTGGAAAGAACAGATTAGAAGTAGGAGGAGACTGAATTTTATATTTGGCTTTCAACAATTATTACCCTGTCACCAATAAGAAAGAGTACGTGCTTTACTCTGCTTCAAAAGCTTAGATCTTGATAATTATAAAGAAAAGTCTTGAACAAAATGTGATTTTATTGTTTTATTTTGTAATTTTTTAAATAGAGAAATTAACAAATCAAATGTTTTCATTTACTTGGACATTGGCATTTCTTTTATATTTGGCTTTTTGTAACTTAGAATTTTAAAAATTTAGTTTAGGAATTATATTACCATTTATAAACACTTAATATATTGAGACATCATTAATTTTTACAACTTTTGTTGAACTATAATCTATACACGTATGTACACACACATACAGATTTTATGGGGGTTTATTTAAAGGAAATTTACTCCTATGTTACTTTCAAAAGCTTAAAAAAAGTTTTAATTTTTATAGTGATACTTACATTTTTCTTTTACCTTGTAATTTTTTTCATTACTTTGAGGCTTGGCTACTTTAAGCAAGAGTAGTCAAATTTTTACTTTTTAAAAACTTTTGATAGCATCCTTATTATAAATTTAATACTTTATTCCATATGAAACTTATTAAATGGACTAGAACTCCTAGGAAATTTTAAAAATCATTTTGGGTATTATGCACTCCAATTTTTTATTTTAAGAGGAATGTTCTTAAGAGTTTCACCATTAAATATAATGGTGACAGTTGATTTAACTTAGTTTTGTGGCATGTTAAGTCAGTTTTATTTTATTATTTATTTGTGTGTGTATGCATTTATTTATTTATTTGAGATAAAGACTTGCTCTGTTGCCTAGGCTGGCTGGCAGTGACAGGGTCATTGCTTGCTACAGCCTTGAACACTTGGACTCATGTGATCCTCCAACCTCAGTCTCCTGAGTAGCTGAATTACAGGTCATCATTCCTGGGTATTATTTTTTCTTTTTTTAGAGATGTGATCTTGCCCAGGCTGGTCTTGAACTCTTAGCCTCAAATAATTCTCTCACCTCCACACCCCAGATTTCTAGGATTTCAGGTATGAGGTAACATGCCTGACCAAGTCGTCATATAACAACTTTTTTTTTGCTATTAAATGAGAACTAGGTGGTTACATTTTACTGATTGATTTTTAATTTACCTTTAAATGTTACCCATTGATAGGATACCTTGTATTGTAGCTTTCTATCATTAAACCACCCTTGCTCTGGAAGATTAAGCTATAATTAGTCAGAATACATTTTTTTCTCCTCTTTATTCCTGCATCCATGTAATAAATACTAAGTGTCTTTGACATTCCCAGTACTCCTGTAGGGCTAACAATACAGCAGTGGGCAGATAAGGACCCTGCCTCATGGAGCTTCCAGTCAGGGAGACAGACAATAAATATATTTATCAGTAAGTATAAAGAAGTTAAGCAGAACAGAAAGCAGAGGGGAGGCTCTATTATAGATAGTCAGGGAAGACATCTTCAAGAAAGTGACCTTTGCACACAGACACCTGAGTGATGGGAGGGAAGAAGCCCCCGAGAAATAGGCGCAGCGTCCTCACCTCTCCCTCTGCAGGCACATAATGATCTAATTTCTACCCTATTCTGATCCTTCCTCTGTCCACTGCCTCCACCTCAGTTCTGCCACTAAACTGCCAGTAGGCTCTAGGAGTGAGCTCTTAGGGTATCTTTCTCATCCTCTCCCCGTGCCCTTTCCTGAAGCCCCCTGGCCTGGCCCTGCAAAATCTATGCTCTGTTCATTTCTTGAGGAACATAATTTCCAGAGATGTGGTTGTTTTTATCCCGATCCCCATTGTCCCTTTAAGATTATTTTTTTGTCATTCATTCATTTAGCCATTCTTTTCATTTTCTCAACACATTATTTTGTTAGTGGCCTCTTTGCTCCAGGTATAGTATTTGTGTAATCCTCTTACCATCCTTCCTTAGAGGATAACGGATGTCTTGTCAACAGACTGGCAAGAATACCCTTAGGGTGTTGACTTCTTTCTCCCCATGATGTGCAAATGTGCAAACTCCTGCAGGGTCAGTGGGCAGGTGACCCAGTACAGGGCTGCTGAAGGAGGGGAGTAGCTCTGAGAAACCCAACTTGGTTTCTCAGACCCTCTTTGTAGTTTTTTACTGTATGGTGTGGGTGTGAAAGATAACACTGCTACCAACTGGGCCTTTCCTTAGGCGCTGAAGCACCTCAGATTCAAACCTAGTTCTTAGCATAGCACATGACAATGTTACTGTCTTAAAACAAAGAGGTAAAGAGAAGCCATGGATGGGGAAGGAAAGAAGAAAACACCCCCGAGTTCTGGGGGTTTCAGAGGCTGTTTCCTTGGCCTGGTTGCCACGTCTTTCCTGGGAAGTATAGGAATAAGAACATGAAGTAAAATTTCATGGAGTAAGGACCTGGTATAATTCCTGCTTTCTTTGGGTTAGGACATATGGTGTGACTTCAAAAATATGTTTTTCCATCAATCCTCCTCATCAGTGCAGTTAGTGAAAATTCCCCTTCGATTTTTTGGTCATTTTTTTTTTTCTTGAGGTCTATTGTCTGTATTTTCAGGAATATTTTTATAAGAATTGGGAAAGAGGCAGTCATAGCAGGCACAGGTGTGTTGTCTCTGTGTTCACCCATAAGTGTCCCTAAGAATGCTTTTTGAACAGAGTTCAGAAGATGGAATATGCTGTCTTGATGAGGATGTATTTGCCACCTATGAAGGTGGCCAGGCATGATCTGGGTCACCACTTGGCTGTGCGCTGAAGCAGGGATTCCAAATGTTTTCAGTCAGGAATAACAAGGGGGTTTTATCTTGGAGATCTGGTATGATATTGTCGCTGACTGCCTGGGCTCACTGGGACGCTTGTCATGATCTGTTAACAAGGTCTGTCTTACATGTGGAGAGTGGGGAGGTGAAGAGGTACATACAATGTCTTTGTCATTCCTGGGAAAGGAGTTGAACTGTGGGTCATAATGTACTTTGAACACAAGAGTTTCAAGACAAATGGCCTCTGTATCTTTATGACAATATTTTATGGGAGCATGATTAGCAATATTAGCCGGAGTAGTGCTTCAGAAAAAATCCAGAAGTTAAGTGATGTAGGAGTTTGAAAGGACTATTTTACAGGTGAAAGGCTTATAAGTTCATGGTGAATGCACTGATTGTCCTTTCTTTCCTCCCACCAGACCCTGAAGGGGTGGGCGCAGGATCCAAGCTAGGCCAGTCAGAGCTGAGGCAGCTGGCACCGACGTCCTCCAAAGGCCATTGGCCAGCCAAAAGGATTGGCCATTATGGTTATGGGTTGTCTTTGCTCTGGTCTTTCCCTCAAGTGCTCTTTTACCTTAGCGAGTTATCTGTTTCCTCCAAGTAAATTACCCTGATGTGTTTAGCATAGACTGCCTTGGTTTCTGTGACAGGTGATCTCAAAACCTCAACTGGCACACCTTTAGGTTGGCATTGAGATTACAACTCGTGGGCCACATTCAGATTTTCAGGACTTGGAAGCTGTTTAATCTCTGGCAGAACCAACCCTTTCAACCCAGGACTGTTGTCAGAATGAGGTCAGAGCTGGCTGGTGGAGGAAGATGGGCTATCACAGGATTTGGCATCCTTTTCGCTTTTTCTGAGGCACAGATGTATAACAACAACACCGAATTCCCTTCACCTTCTATTCCTGTCAGTGGCTAAAGAGGTGATGTTTTCTTCTTACACTATGAAAAAGGTGTGTGCGATCACATATAAAACAGTGATTCTAAGTGTGGGCTTTGGCATCTGAAGTTGCATTAGATCCCAGTTCTTCCACAAATTAGTTTGTACATTGGGGCAGGTCACGTGACCTCCCTGGGTGTCAGTTTTCTCAAGTGTAGAGATGGTAAAATTCTTTACTCACATAGAGTTGAAGATGAAATAAGATGATGCTGTAAAGAATTTAGCACTATTAGTTTGTCTGCAATAATCATTCTGTTTGACTTGGTCACATGTGTGTTCTTTACAATCTAGAAACTTGAAGTTCCATGCACAAGTCAGTTTCACTCTGTGCCTCTTTTTAGATATTTGTTAATATATATAGTTTGAGAACAAGAGAGGGTAAAAGTGACAACTGTAATCTTGTGGCCTTTCCCCACACAAGTGCCACACACAAACTTACCCTAAACCTAAGCAAACATACTAATTGTTCAGAGTGTATTAATAGTGCCCTCTACTGCCTGCAGTGCAGCAGCTTAATGAGAGCTCTTGGGGCAGATAACGTGGATATGGGTCTGTGGGTCTGGGCATCTGACTCCTCCATCTCTCCTTCTCACCCTCAGACACATTTTCCTCCCAGCTCTGTTTTCTCGCCTGCATTTCTAGCTAAGCTCTGAGTCATCAATCCCAACCTTTAATTCAAGTTTGGGCTTGGATCTGCACCAAACCATAGATAGATACTCATAAAGGTTGTGCAGATGAGAATGTGCAGTTCTCTCACTTTTGATCAACAGCAGGCTGGTTCCAGGGTGGCAGAAGCCAACTCTATTTTCTTGTGTTGCAACAAGGGACTCAAGTTATACTTGAAGCTGGCTGAATGATTCCTAAATCAGAGCAATGTACAGGGCAGCTGACCAGGCTGATTGGGTTCACTTTAGCCATTTGTGGCAGCCAGATACAGTTATAATGTCCATAGGATGGTGCTCTAACTGTGCTCACTTTTTCTTTTGTGGTAGTAACTATTCCAGTGTGGAGGTGAGGGATGTTGAGAAACAGGAGGAAGGACTTCTTACAAACTGAGGCTACCCCTCACTTGTACTTCATACTTTTAGTGTAATTATAATAGTTCCCCACACAGGAATCAATGTGGAAAAGTTGGTGATGAAATGATAAATACCTAGAAAACCCTTGTACACCATGTCTACAAGAGTACAGTTGAGACATCGGGAGATACTGAGAACATGGGAGATAATTCGTTGGCTTCCATAATGGAGCATGTGCTGTGTGTAGTCCGAAAAGTGGTTGAGATGGATTTTCCCCGAGCAAACCACACTCTGCGATGCTCCCTTTGTGAGCAATATCAGTTAGGTGGGTGTCCAGGGTGATACAGTCTGAGTACCCTGCATGAAAAATCTAACTTGTACCACATCGGAAGTGGAGATCTTGACATCTCCAAATCAGATATCCTAAATACCTGAGCTAACCATCCAAGTAAAAGAGAAATATGAAATCCACAATACTGTATATACTTTTCCCACCTACAGCTTCCATTTGCTTCCACATAGCCACACATATACTATAGCATGGTGGTTGTGAACATAAGCCCTGAAATCAGACAGAACTGAGGTTTAATCCCAGCCATGCCTGTTCCTAGCTCTGCAACTTGGATCAATCACCTTCTCTTGCTTTCTTATCCCTCCAGAATGAATGCTTATTCTATCCAACAGAGTTATTTTGAGAACTGAAGTTGGTAATGCACACAGGGACCGTCAATGATGCCTGACACAATCAATGTTAGCTGCTATTTCAGTGATGGTGTCACGGTGAAAGGAGGTGGTCCTCTCATTTCAGAAAAGGAAATGAGCAAAGAGCTAAGTCAATCTTCTCTCCTGATGCCCCTCAAAGAGTTGTTCACTTGTGTATTTCTTATTAGAAATCAAGGTTTTCCAGATTTCATGCCATTAGGCAAGTATCAGAGTTGTAGTCTCAAGACATGGAAACTTTATGGATATGCATGATGTCTACATTGTAGAGTAGTTTAAAGGATTAAATACAACATTATGTGTGGGCACTTACTCACGTAGAACTCTAGAGAACTTAACTAGGATTGTCAACTTCTTATCATGCTTCGTAAAGACATTCAAAGACAGATACCATGCCGCCATCCACTTTCATCACTATTTCATGGAGGAAACTAAAACTGCATAAGTGTTGTGGATTTTTTTCATTTGTCTTTAACATGAGTGGTTAGCTGAGGTGTTTGAGGTATATGCTTCTGAGATGCCAGGACACCCCATTCTGATATGCTAAGAGTTTAGATTTCTCATTCAAGGGACACAAGGTGTGGCATTGTGAGCACCTACCTATCTGACATTGGACACAAAAGAAAACCAAAAACGATCAGCCTCTACAGTGAATAAATGTAGCCCTATGGCAAAATTCAAAATGTCCATTGGCTGCAAATGAGCAAAAATTTGATCTCCAACCAGTTTTTGGCAATTGTTGGGATAGACATCAGAAAGCCCTCACTTTTCAGAACAACACAACACTTCCAGCAACTGCCTCTGAGAAGGTGAACTAGGAGGGTGAAGACAGACCCCTCAGGGTTTCTCTTCTGAAGGTCATCTCAGTCCAACATGCTTTTCAAAATGGCTCAAGGGTAAGAGAGCATGAGCAGAGGGATAGAGATTCAAGGATTTGAGCCAAGCAATTCAAAGAGATTACTGAGGCTTATGTGTCCTTTACCATGGTGAATAATCAAGTGGTGCCCTGTCCCCAGAGACTAGTGCTGATTAGTCATCTCATACCCTGAGGACATCTCAGACTTGCCAAGCCTGAGACGAGTCTGGTCTTAAGTAGAAAGAACGCACCAGCCTCTGGTTAAGAAAGGAGAGAGAGGTGGGGCTCAGCTGTATCTATAACCTTTAATTTCTTCAAAGGGCAAGATAAAGAAGTGATTCCCATACAAAAGGCATGTGCACATTAGTGTGACAGCAGCTGGTTAGAGAGATGGGGTATAACCTGCCAGGTTCAGAGGGGTGCGTCTCCAGTTTGGGGAAGATTACTCAACCTCACCAATCTGTCTCCATCCTCTTTGCCTATTGCAGCCCTGTTCAGTACTATAGGCACCATCCATCCACATGTGCCTATTAAGCTGTTGGAATGGGGCACTGTGGGCTGAGATGTGCTGCAAGTATAAAGATATCCCCTGATTACAAGCAGTATTAAAAGAGAATGTAAAATATTCCACCAGTGATTTTCTGTACTAATTATATCTTGACTATGGACAATACAATTTTAGATATATTGGGTTAAATAAAATTTGTTATTAAAGTTAATTTCACCTGTTTCTTTTTACTTTTAATGTAGCCATTAGAAAATTTAAGCTAATTATGCTACTTTACATAAAATTGTGAGATATCCATTTTATTGGATGGTGCTGGCTTATAGAATTAGGAGCAGCAGAAGGGGATACAGAGAGAGAGGGCAATGACAGGGAGAGCCCTGCTATGTGCCAGATACTATGCCTTGCCCTTTAACACTCTCAGGACCCCAACATGATCACTACTCATTTATTTTATCATCTGACAGATGAGATTTCCAGAGAAAAAAATGATTTACTTGGAGCCCAACAGTTAATAAGTCAAGTGATGGTTCAAATTCAGGTGTTTTAACTCAATAGTCCAATGTCTTAACTAATTATTGTCTTTACTATAGTTAGGGGTGCTCAATAATTCCACTTAGCCAAACAGTTGTGAGGATTAAATACAATGTTGTGGATGAACTTAGCTTATGGCCTGACATTTAGTCAGAACTTCAGAAATAATGATGGCTGCTGTTAATGTTAAAATCATAATAAGAGGAGAGAAGGAGAAAAGGGAAGGGAAAGGGGGAGAAATAGGAAAAAGAAGGGTTACTGTAGCCTTGTACTGTACTTTGAAGTAAGATAATGTGATAACTCTAATTTTGTTCTGTTTGTTTATGATTGCTTTGACTGTTGGGGTTCTTTTCTGGTTTCATATGAATTTTAGGATTGCTTTTTCTAATTTCTATCATTTTATAAAGATAACATTGGTATTTTGATAGAAATTACATTAATGTAGATTGCTTTGGGCAACATGGTTATTTTAAGCACATGGATTCTTTCAATCCATCAGCATGGGATGTTTTTCCATTTGTTCATGTCACCTATGATTTCTTTCATCAGTGTTTGTAGTTTTTCTTATGGTAATATTTTGCCTCCTTGGTTAATTGTATTCCTAGGTACTTTATTATTTTTTTTCTTACTATAAATGGGATTGAATTCTTGATTGGTGTTCATCTTGGTCATTATTGTTTTACAGAGATACTACTGATTTTTTGAACATTGATTTTTGTATTCTGAAACTTTACTAAATTCATTTATCATATTGAGGAGTCTTTTAGAGGAATCATAAGGATTTTATAAATGTAAGATAATATCATCAGCAAACAAATAATTTGAATTCCCCTTTTCCGATTTGGGTGCTGTTTATTTGTTTCTCTTGCTTGATTGCTCTGACTAGGACTTCCAGGACTATGTTGAATAGGAGCAGTAGAAGTGGGCATCTCTTCTTGTTCCAGTTCTTAGGGAGAACTTTTGCTCATTCAGTGTGATGTTGGTTGTGAATTTGCCATATGTGGTCTTTATTATTTTGAAGTATGTTTGTTTCTTAGTTTGTTGAATGTTTTGAGGTATGTTTCTTCCTAGTTTGTTGAATGTTTTTGTCTTGAAGAGATGTTGAATTTTATCAAATACTTTTTTCATCAGTTGAGGTTGGTCATAAGATTTTTGTTTTAATTCTACTTTTGTGATGAATCATATTTATTTATTTGCATATATTGAACCATCCTTGCATCTTTGGAATAACACTCAGTTAAATATGGCATGTCATCGTTTTAATGTACTTTTGGATTCAGTATGCTAGTGTTTTGTTGTGGATTTTTGCAGCTATATTTATCATGGATACTGGTATAAAAATAGTCACAGAGATCAATGGAACAGAATAGAGAACCCAGAAATAAAACCATACATATACCTACACCCAACTGATCTTGAACAAAGTAGACAAAAACATATCATGGGGAAGGGACACCCTATTCAATAAATGGTGCTGGGAAAATTAAATAGTCATATGCAGAAGAATGAAACTGGATTCATATCTTTCATCATAAATAAAAATTAACTCAAGGTGGATTAAAGACTTAAATGTAAGACTTAAAACTATAAAAATTTAGAAGAAAACCCGGGAAATACTTTTTTGGACCTTGCCCTAGACAAAGAATTTATGAACACCTCAAAAATAAATACAACAAAAACAAAAATAGATGAATGAAACTTTATTAAACCAGAAGTATTTTATACCACAAAAGAAATAATCAACTAAATGAATAGCCTACAGAATGGGAGGATATATTTGGAAATGATTCACCCAATAATTGACTAACATTCAGAATCAACAAAGAACTCAAACAACTCAACAAGAAAAAAATAAAATAAACCTATTAAAAGGTGGGCAAAGGACATGAATAGACATTTTTCAAAAGAAGACGTATACGTGGCCAAAAAACATGAAAAAATGTTCAGCATTACTAATTATCAGGGAAAAGTGAATTAAAATCACACTGATATATCATCTTATTCCAGTCAGAATGACTATTAAAAAGTCAAAAAGTGATAGATGTAGACATGGATGAAGAGAAAAGGGAATGGATGCTTATAAACTGTTGTGGGAATGTGAATTAATACAACCTCTATAGAATACAGTAGGGGAAATTTCTCAAAGAACTAAAAATAGGACTATAATTCCATCCAGCAATCCTGCCTCCAGGGATTCACTCAAAGGAAAAGAGATTATTATATCAAAAAGATCCCTGGACTTGTATGTTTATTTCACCACTATTCACAATAACAAAGACACAGAATCAACCTAAATATCCTTTAAGGGGTGATTGGATAAAGAAAATGTAGTTTTAGTTATACTACATTGTGTTAAGACATTTATACTCTATACTAATAGATCTGACATGTACCCTTGCATTATGCTAAGTAAATGAGATGAATTTTATATTAACCAGTGTGATGTAAGCATTCCTAATTCTATATGCAATCAGCACCTTGAACCCCATAAATGCATTAATGTATAAAAAAAAGTGACTATCTTTTTAAAAAAAAATGTAGTTTATATACATCATGGAATACTGCTAAAAAAAAATGAAAATGTTTTGTTTTGTTTTGTTTTTTTCAACAACATGGATGAAACTATTTTACATGCAATTATTTTACATACCTGAGAATCAGAAAGTCAAATACCCATGTTCTCACAAGTGGGTGCTTAATAATGTGTACATGTGGACGTAGAGTAGAAATTGAGACTAGAAAGGGCAAGAGGCTGGGAAGTGCAGAGGATAATATGGGATGAAAAATTAGCTAATAAGTACTATGTACACTCTTTGAGTGATTACACAAAAAGCCCAGGCTTCACCACTATGCAATACATATCTATGTAATAAAACTGTACTTGTACTCACTAACTCTATCAAAATAATTTTTTATAAAAAGGGGAGGAAGGGAAGGGGAGAGGAAGAGGAAGAGGGTAAAGAGCAGGAGACAAGTTATTATCATCACCACCTCCATCGTCACCGAGTGCCAGGGGCTATCTTGGGCATTTTACGAACATTATGTAATTTAATGCTCACAGAAAGCCTGGCTAGTATTCGCCCGCCCTTTCAGCCTCTAATTTTTGCTGGTATGAGTGTAGCACAGTCTGCCTGGCACTTGAATATTTACTTCCATTTCACAACTCTTTACCGTGGTCTATTGGGTGTGTGGGAAGCTTCAGATGGCAAAGGGAGGTGCTGGCAAGGATTGGCAGCAAATGAGCAAACTGTGGAGATGAAAGGGTGGGACAGTGTCTGGGTTTTATAAGGGAAGAGTGACGACTCTAATTTTAGCATCTGATTCACCCAGGGAAATTTTGAGCAGTGTCCTTAGCATTTAGAAACCATGAATACTGAAGAAGGTGTGACCAGTGGACAAAGATATCAGTGATGGTGGAGAAGGAAAATAAAAAGAATATGGAGACTTGTTAGTAAGAATCATAACTCCAAACTAGTCAAATGCCAATCGGAATAGAAGGATGCTATTTTCCTTTAAAAAAAATTCTAGAAAATTATTTCAGACAATTGGCCATAAAAAGAAGAAGAAAGATAGCATACTTTAATTGGACTAAATAAAGAATCAAGCTTATGTGGGTTGTGGGGCAATTTCAATAATTAAAAAAGCCTTGAAACAAGAAAGACATGGGGAAGGTGGTATGTGTCTATCAGGGTCCTGGAAGCTTCCCAGGAACACTATTTATATCTTGTCCTGGTTAAGGGATACAAGGGCACTAAGTAAACCATTCCTGCTGCTTTCTAGCCACCTCTGTTAACTCAAAGCACATAGTCTCTCATTCATGAAAGCCAGGGTGGACTTCCCATGTCCTCAAATGTGGTGGACAGCAAGAGTCAACATTGTCTTGGTCATATTGCACAGCAGGCTCAGTCCTAGCCAGATGTTTGCTATATGATGCCTCCTTGACTCTCCTCATACTAATCCTCTGAAGTATTTGTTTATATCCCTAATTTTATAGGTTAGATCAAATTATTCTGCTGGGCCATTTAATTGCAAGTTGGCAGAGCCAGAATCCTAAAGTAGGTCAGTCTGACTCCCAAAGCCTTGCTGATTATACCACATTATGGGGCCTTTTCTTTTAATTCCATGAGCACGTCTAGAGCTTTCTCCACCCACCAATCACATGGAGTAAGTCTGACTGCCATGACCTCCCAGAGTGCACAACTGACTCACTTCCTCTCCCATCCCAGAGAAGTCCTGGCTAGTCAGTATGGAAGGGGGAGTAGAGGATTGTTCTTTCTTAAATGCAGTTTGCAAAAATCAAACAAGAAAAAAAAAAGAGAGAGAGAGAGAGAGAGAAAGCAAAAAAAAAAAAAATGTCTTCAAAAAGAATTGTTGTTCATGAAAGGTTGTTCCATGTGATCTGTAAAATGAAATTGGGTGATTTTCAATAAAGTCATGCTACCTTTGTATTTAATTCAAAATATACCTCCATATATATATATACTCACATACATATGACATAGATTCAGTTTGGGTTATTAATGTTTTCCAGTTTGTCTATTATTTTTGATAACTGTCGCTATGCAGCCTTTAAAAAGATTTGGTGATTGCCTCTTGCCCTTTCTAAAAATAAAATAGTTAATTGATATGATTATTGAAACTGTTCAAGTAGGGCTGGTCATGGTGGCTCATGCCTGTAATCCCAGCACTCTGGAGGCCAAAGTGAGTGGATTGCTGCTTGAGCTCACAGGTTCGAGACCAGCCTGAGCAAGAGCGAGACTCCGTCTCTAAAAATAGCCGGGTATTATGGTGAGTACTTATAGTCCCAGCTACTCCAGAGGTTGAGGTAAGAGAATCGCTTAGCCCAAGAGTCTGAGGTTGCTGTGAGCTATGATACCATGGCACTATACCTGGGGCAACAAAGTGAGACTCTGTCTCAAAAAAAAAAAAAGAAAGAAAGAAATTGTTCAAGTAGTAACAGAGTACATGCTAATCCCAGGGAAATCAAAATTCAAAACCATTCCCTAAACTCCTCTTTCACTTGTCTCCTGCTCTCTTCAACTTGAGTGGTTTCTTATTTTTCACTATTATGAAGGTAAATTTTTGTTTTCATTCTAGGGAATCCTTGATATTTTATAGTCAACATATGGCTGGGTAAATATTTAATATTTTGTGTTGACATTTTGCTATCAAGTCCAGAACTTTTATTATGCAATTAACCTCTTGAGTTTTATAGTAATATGTGTTGTCATTTTTTAAGTTCTAGTTTGCAAGGTCATACCTGCAGATGTTGGCTGCCTTCACTGGAATGTATATGTTCAGTTTTTGTGGTTAAGAGCCACTAAATGTAGCGGCCCAATTTTACCCATGGAGAATGATGGCTAGGAATGCATAAACCTGAGAAAATAAAATAGTGGCATTTTAGAGATTTGGGGGTTCTACTCCTGCCTCTTCACACCTGTGGACTCTTTTTTGTTTGAAAAGAGTCCTGGAAAAGTAGGGTACTATAAAGTGAAACATCAGATGTAGTAGTGGGCAAGGCCAGTGCCCAAACCCTTCACATTTAGGTTCTTTATTTGCTGCATTAGAGAACACAGCTTAGACCTGAGATCAAAGTGAGTGTTTTTGCACATAAACCTGAAATCAAGTCTTTGATCCCATGAATAACAATGGTAGATCTTCAGCAATCAGTCCAAGGCAGTTCCCAGCTAGCAGATGGTCTCCAGCTACTCAAGGAAGTGGCCCATGAGAAGTCAGACCTTTCCTAGTCTCCATGGACAAGTGAGTCTGTGACCCTCCCATAAAAATGAGGGATTAGGGTGTGCAAAGGGAGCCAGAACAACTCCAGTCCCACTCTCTCCTGGTCAGGGGGATAGATGCTCTCTCACAGAACCATGCAATCAGGGGAACTGGGAAAGACCCTACATAGCACATAATCTGGCTTGCTAGATACCTTCCTTAAAAGTATAGATTTTCTAAAAAATCAGGATATGAATTTTCAGTACGGTGATGGATTAAATAGTGCTCTCCCAATAGGCCCATATCCTAGTGTCTGTACCCTGTGAATGTTATCTCAGCTGGAACAAGGTCTTTACAGATGTAATTAAGTTAAAGATCTCAAAATGAGATTATACTAGATTACCCAGGTGGGTCCTAAATCCAGTAACAAGCATCCTTATGTGAGACAAGACACAGAACAGACTGGTATGTGATGGTGGAGGTTGAGATTGGAGTGATGCTGCCACACAGCTCAGGAATACTCAGAGCTGCCAGAAACTGGAAGAGTTGCAAGGATGGGTTCTCCCCAGGAGCCTCTGGGGGGAATAGATCCCTGCCCACACCTTGGTTTCAGATTTCTGGGCTCCAGACCTCTTAGAGCATAAATCTCTGTTGTTTTAAGCCACCACCTGGTTTTTGGTTAGTGCAATGGCAGCCCTCAAAAGCTTATATGTTTACCTTAAGAACAAACTAAGGAAGTGGCATTCTAGACCCAGTTAGAAATATGAGCCTCTCTAGATTGTTACCTTAAGTTAAATGTACCTATGGTTCCTTTTGCTCTAAATTCAGCTGTTTCCTATCACTATTTAGAACAGTAGCTCTTCTTTGCCATGTCATGACCCCATTTGTAATTCTCTTTCGTGTGGAGCACTTCACGGGAACTTATTTACAACTCCCACGGCTGACAGTTTTCTCTGGCTTGTGCCAGGAAGCAGTAGCCTGTCCTCTGCTGACCGGTTGCTAAGGGCATCTGGGTTTTCCACACCATTACTTTGGTTGTACATTAGTCTAACTCCTAGCTCCAACTCGTCCATAATTTTTGGTTAAAGCCCAAGAACAGAATGATAAATCTCTCTTCTTGTGTTGGTAGGCTGAGTCCTTCACAGTGGTGGTCTCCTTCTATTCAGGAGGAATTTACTTGGGAAAATTGTACCACAATGTGCCAAGAAACTAAAGTCTCAGTTCACCTACATTGGCCCCTCGGTCGTGGTACAAAATAGCTTTACTATGACCCAGCATCGTCACTGAGTTTCAGCCCTCTTTGGTCCATTGTTACCAATGGGGGCTTTTAAGAAAGTGTTAAGTAAAAAAAAAAAAAAAAAAAAAGAAAAGAAAAGAAAGGTAAGTTCTTTGTCTTCTTGGTGGGAAATACATTGAACAAGAAATTGAACAAAACAGAACAATTTGGAAACAGTTATTCTTCTGATGTTCGCACATCAAATTTGCACCAGGTTACTGGTGATCCTAGCACTATCTGGGAGATGACAGAAGAGAATTCTTTGTGGCAGATCTTTCCACCAACTGGTGGTGTGAGGGGGGTATCTGGAGCTTTTCCTCAGGCCTCAGGGTGGCTAGCAGGGACAGCCACCTGTGTAGTCACCCAGTGTTTGATTTAATGCTCTGCTGTTACTATCTCTAAATTCTTAATGCTTTCTGAATAAGAGGCCCTCCTGTTTTATTTTTACACAAATTGTGTTGCTGGTCCTGATAGCCAGCATGGGCCTGGGCAGCTGAAGTCCCCAGAATGGTTATTTTCCTGCAGCAATCTACCTCCTCCTTTACCCCACACATCTTGGGGGTGTTATTTGTATATTTTCTTTTAGAATATACACTGTGACCAGAAAAACTTCAGAGAGCAGTACTAGATGTTAAGAATAGAGGCTTGGGAAGCCATATTGTCCCCTGCCTCTTCCTCCTTCTCAGGGACATTTGGCAATGTTTGGAGATATTTTTGGTTGTTACAGCTGGTGGTTGCTCCTGGCTTCCAGTGGGTTGAGGTCAGGGATGCTGCCAAACATCCTACAACACTCAGGAAAGCCACTACTCAGAGAATTATCTGTCCCCAAATACCAGCAGTGCTGAGGTTGGGAGACCCTTACCTAGATTCACTCAAAGGTTATCTTTGCACTTGGAACCTCAGCAACACCTAGGAGCTTATTGGAAATGCAGAATCTCAGGCTGCAGCCAGACCTACTTGCATTGTAATTGTCATTTTAACAAGATTAACTAGGCCTCCAGGTGACTCATATGCACATTAACAACCAAATAAAACAAGATTTATTTGGTTTGTGCTTAAGTGTAAGGTTCCTGATTAGGAGGGCTGCCCTTTGGGGTGGGAGGTGTCAAGTTTGCATTAAGCAGAAAGTGTAGCCTGGGAAGGAAAACCTGACAAGTGATTATGGGGATCACAGCAGAGAGAAAAAGACTAGAGCTGCAGACCAGACAGGGTCAGGGCAGCAGGTCTGGGCATTAAAGCAGGAGAGGAGGTAGGGAGATATGTCCCTAGGTGGGAAGTCAGGAGGATAGAGGACGGGGAGGCTGTGTGGTGTGAGGACTGGGATGGAGCAAGTGGTTCTCCAGGTCATGAAGAGGTAAGCAGGGCTTCAATCCCCCTGGCATGTCACTCACTGTGTGGAGGTGGGTAGGGAAGCTTGTAAAGGAGCCATGCCAGTGAAGACTTGCAGTGGAGGCTATTGGAAACCACTCCATGTCTGGTATTTGCATTGGATAGGCCGCATGGGCATTGCTAGACTCTGCCTACACTAGTTTGTTAGGGCTGCCATAGCAAAGTGCTGAGTGGCAGACAACAGAAATTATTTATCCCACAGCAATTCTAGAGGCCAGAAGTCCAAGATCAAGAAGTTGTTTAATAGGGTAAGTTTCTTCTGAGGCCTCTCTCATTGGCCTGCGATGGCTGTCTTCTCTTTGTGTGTTCACGAGGCCTACCCCCTGTAGATGTCTATGCTCAAATTTCCTCTTCCTATAAAGGGACTAGTCACACTGGATTTAGGACGTACCCACCTTTAGGATGTATGTGACCTTATTTTACCATAATTACATCACTCAAGGCTCTATTTCCAAATCTGGTCCCATTCTGAGGTCCCGGGGCTTAGAACTTCAATATGTGAAGTTTGGAAGAACACAGTTAATACCACTGCCCTCTGCCTCCAACCTCCCCCCCCCAAAAAAAAAAAAAAAAAAAAAATCCAGGCCTCCCATTCTTTCTCACTGCCTCTTCTCAGCCTCCAGTCTTGACCCCTTTCTTTCTGACCTTCCCCATTGAGATATGAGGATCACTAGCTCTTGGGGAGCCCAGAACCCTACTGAATATTAAACACACGGGCTCTGGGCTCTTGAAAGGGAAAGCTGAGTTATAAGCCAGGACTCTGCTCTTCCTTCCAGAAGGCATTCCCTTCCCTCTCTGAGTATAGCACACCAAGGGCCCCTGGGTTAAACAGGGCAATTATTAGTAAATGGTTAGAGCCTGATTGCCTCTAAGTTCTGATGGATAGGTCGGAGGAATATGAATGTGAATGCATTTTTAAAGCACACTGCAGTTATTGTTGGGTGTAATGGAAAGTCATTAAGCACATTAGCTGTCGATTTTATAATCAAGTGCTCACATTTTCTGGATGCTAACCTAAGTAACAGGAGATATTGGCCATTTGCAAAACATGTTTAAACAGAAAAGATTCAGAGACAAGAAGTGCCTCTCATCTTAATTATTTTTTTGCATCATAAAAACCTCACAAACAATGCTTCTGCAAATGCATAATGGATGTGGAACAGCTGTAGAAAACATCTCACTTCTTTTGTAGGGAAACAATGTTTTACATTTGGGGGGAAAAAAAATTCTGTCCGGCTGATTTTATTCCAAGGAGAGGGTGAATCTGAAAGAGAAATCTCTGCTGTCGGAGGAATGTCTATCTGCGTCCGTCAGCACTGGAAAAACTTTAGAGGGAAGGGCTGAAATTGTGTGCTTGTTTTTCTGTCAATGTTGCTTCTTCAAGGTCATGTCTGGGTAGCTGCTGAGTTTGCAGGGGAAGGTTGTTGAGCATCACGTACCCTTGATTACTAAGCAGTATAATTCCTTATGGGTAGAGAGATATCTTCTTTTTCTTGTTTTGTTTTCTTTTCCTGAGCCTCATAGGCCATCAGCATCAGCCCAAACTTGTTTTTCTAGATGCTTAAAATAAAATCACTGATCAGTCCAAACTTTGAGAGCAGAGCTACCCCAATGACTAAGCCAACCCTACTTAGGCAGACAGAGCATCTGGTCTTTACAAGTTTCTAGATGAAAACTTATGGCCAATGATTTCTGTGTCTAAGTGGACCTACAAATGACCAATATGACAGTGAATCACCTGAGACCCTGCATTTCCTAGCTCTCCATTAGGCCCCTCATCTTTCCAATCCATCTATCTTAACCCTGTGTCAGTTAGCTATCACTTAGTAACATACCACCCCAAAATTTGATGGCTTAGGCAATAGCTACTGTATTTTGCTGTGTATAGTGCATATTTTTTTGTTCAGATTTTTGAGGGGAAAATAAGGCTGTGCATTATATATAGGTAGTATGACTAGGGATTGGGTGATCCCAGCAGTCCTTCCAGGGCTATAGCATCCTCCCTCCTGAACTCATTGGGTACATGGAGTTCCATCCTAGGAGAATCCAGGGTACAATGGGAGTATGCTGGACTGGTCTGTGTCAAGTGTTATGATCAGGGAAGGGAGCAGTGGTAGGGCTGCTGAGGTGGGCTCTGGTGATGCAGGCCAAGGCCCAAGGCCCAAGGTCTGGCTATGCAGAGACTACCAGGAGCCCTGCTTAGGTTGCAGGGACCTGCCCAGCTTCCTGTAGGGCTAACCAGCCTCAGAAGCTCCCACCATGCTGGCCACATGTGTGGCCATCTCAACTGCAGCCCTGACATGACAGGGAGGAAAGAGCTCCTGGGATGGAGGAAAGGGACAGCCTTCTTAGAGTGGGCAGCTGCAGGAGGCTGGTGTGATTTGAACATGTGCCAGGGGCCCCTTTGCCCTCCCCAGATGTGTCTCTCCCAGCCAACTGACCATTTTCCCAAGGGTTTTTCTCCTGAAAGTTTGGGACAGAAACGTGGATGTGTATTAAATGTGGGGACACCTTATAAATGGCAAAATACAGTATTTATCAGTTCTTGTGAGTAACCAGTGATTGTGGAGTTCTTCCAATATAGACCAAGTTTGGATGCTCTGGGATGGCTCACTGAGATGTCTGTGGTCGATCAGCAGATCTGCTTGGGGCTGGTTGGTCTAGGATGATCTCTGTCGGGATGTGCTGCCTTCCTCTCATGTGTCTCTCACATCCTCCTGTGGTAGACTTGGGCACTTTATCATGATGTGTGTGGGTCTAAGAAGAAACAGATGGCTCAAGTACTCACCCGGCCTCAGATCCAGCTGACCAAAGCGAGTCATGAGACTCAGTGTGAGGACCCTACAAAAAAATCAGCAGGGCATGGAAAATGAGGATCTTTAATGCAGTCAGTGTAGACACAACTTCCTATTCTGTAGATTGTCTAGACCAGGGGTCCCTATTGTCTGGAGCTCAGACTGGAGAAGAGTTCTCCAAGAATGTTGAGGTGGGAAGTAAACAGCTAAGGAGTTTTCTAAGTTAGTCACTTCACTTTACAAAGTAGAACACAACTGGACCCAAACTGATAGTCCCTAGCAAATAGTCATAATGGAAAGGTATCATGCTTCCCCAGATAGATAACAAATACACACACATACTTAAGCAAAGGCACCAATCATATCAACATGTGTACTATGATACTGTTTGACTGAATATACCCATGAAACTGCTTTAATGTGGTTCATCAGATAAATAATGATTGTAAGAAAAGGGTAAATACTTGGGAGTAGCAGAAAGAAGTATCCTATGTGGAGGGCAAGATGGCTTCCCAGATTGATTCATTTGCTCTTGTTGACAGTTTCCATGCCATAAATCTCAGTTGAGGAGTCTTGTTATATGGAAATTGAGGGCCTAGAAACCCGAAACAAGAATACAATGGCTCACCAGGGAAGGAATTTACCAACCTTAATACTGCTTTCTTTCCCTAAAGAAATCTCCTCCATCTGTGCTGGAGTTGTTATTTCTGCCTTCTTTGGAAAGGAAGAAATTTGCACTATCAAAAACAGGGTTTGTATGGCCAATCTGACTTTTGAAATATAAAATGATAAACTTTCCAAATGAAGAACAGAATCAGCTTGAAGTCCTTATTCCTCTTGCTGGACAAATGTAGATGCAGCCATGTGCAAAACTGACTGCAGGAAGGAAAACAAAGCTCCTTGGTAACTGACCCTGAGCCTTGACCTAACAATGGAAGAACTCTCTTCCAAAGGCCTGTCCAATCTCAGGGTATCTGAGAACTTTGTGATCATTGCTTGGTTGTTTTTTATGTAAGATATCTCCTCTTATAAAATGTTCCTGTTGCTATATATTCTTTCCATGTGGAGAGTATATCCATTAGCTATTGCCACCATAATGCTGTGTAACAAGCCATCCCCAAACTCAACTGCATGTAACAGTACATATTTACTTCTTGACATACATCTGTGAAGAATCTGGGATTGGCTTGGATGGGTCTGTGCTTTACATGTTTTGATTCTTGGGGCCATGAAGCAGAGGCAGTATTTATCTGGGAGGAGGTCTCCTGTTGGAGGCTGAGTGTAATTACATAATGCTCTAGGCTCTGAAATGCTGCACTGTTTTTTCTTCCATCCATGTTTTATTGGCCAAGGCAAGTTATAAAGCCAAGTTCACCATGGGACAGGGAAGTGTACTACTTCCAAGAAATAATTTACTAAACAAGCAGCTAATCTATACAGTGAAAAATATTAATATTTCTGGTTTTTAGGTGAGAAAGTTGCAACTCAGATCAATGCCATGTCTGTGTAATCATCAGTTGAAACTTCTAGAAAGCATATGGTATTGACTATCAAAATTATTCTTCACTAGGCTATTTGTTGCATCTCTATGGACTTGGTCACCAGATAGGTATTCTCTGGAAAGGACCACACCAGAGTGATTCTTCTACCACGTGGTAAATGCCTGGATGGCAGTGCACATAGTGATCTGTTAAAAGTTGATCAGAATGACCTTCAGGTCATTTAGAGGATAGATCGTGATTGGATTACACTGCACAGTTTTGAATATGTTCTCTTTCCAAAGCCAGAGAACTCTTTGTTAAAACCCAAGCCTTGTTCTTGTGAGATCAAGCCATGACTATCTGGCTCTAAGCCATGACAGTGGGGCAAACATAATCAGTATTTTGAGGATCGGTTTGCATTTTTCCAGCTGTAAAGATGAGTGAGAGTCCAGCAGCAGCATGGTTTAGTCAGCTTACCCCAAATCATGGTGACATGATCCAGTTTGAATGTCCTGTCCAAAAATGTTGAAATTTAATTGCCTTTGTTATAGCATTAAGAGGAAGGACCTTTAAGAGGTGATTAGCTTGAGGGGGCTCTACCCTCATGAATGGATTCATGTTGCTATCACAGGACTTAATTACCACACAAGTCAGCTCAAGCTAAAAGAGTAAGTTGTCCTCAATTTTGTTCCTCTGTGTCTCACGCCCAGTTTATTTTTCTACCCTTCTGCCGTGTGATGACCCTTGCCAGATGCCAGTGAGGTGCTCTCAGACTTCCCAGCCTCCAGAACCATGAACCAAATGAATGTCTGTTCTTCACAAATTACCCAGTTCTATGGTATTCTCTTAGAGCAGCAGAAAACAGACTAAAATAGGCATATGTCACCTCATGCACTCAAATGGAACAAGGCTGGGGACTCTTTGTACCTACTAGAGTTTCTTAAAGTCCAGTTTTTTTGTTTTTTAAATATAAAATTAATATGATGGTACAAATGATTAGATTACAATGTTGGCATTTGTTAGGTAAAGAGCCTGTTGTAGCTGTGTCCCGTACCCCGGAGGTGTGCCATATACCCTTACATTGTAACCATTAGGTAGGAGCTCACCAATCCCCCTGCCTTGAAGTCCTTTTTTTGACAATAGATTTAAAGCAGAGGTCAGCTTTTACTGTCTCCCTATGATGTTGCCTCAGATTTGTGACTCTTTCAGGAAGGCAGGTGTTGCACATTTTTTCTGCCATGCACGTGGATGTAGAATTTAAAGGCAGGCTACCAGAGAAGAAGGAGTCAGGGAGTGGTCATGTGACTGTGATAAGAAGGAATCAGGGAGTGGTCATGTGACTGTGATGAATTCTGGAACATGGAGGCTTAGCAATGCCTTTCCATACAGAGTCCTTCCCCGGCCCTGGAGTCAAGGCTCCAGGAATGGGCCTGACCTATTGAAAAGAGGCACTCAAAGTGTTCTTTCTGTTCATCAAATATGTTCACCAAACCTGTTTCCTCTTTCTCTCAGTATCTCCTGAGGTAATTCCCAGTTGCCTGTGCAGCTCACTAGAGGTCATGTAGCTGAGTTCTAGCTACAGGAATGTGGCTGGGGGGCCTTACACTATGTGAAACGTTCCACTCTCCTTCAGCTTTCCCCCAGCTCTCCCTTAATACCAGCTAGATATCAAGCTGGAGGTCAAGGCTACAGCTTACCATTGCCAAGATTCCCACCAACCAGGAACACCTGGCCTGGTTATGTGAGTGAAAAATAACATTTACTTTGTTAAGCCACTAGACTTTTAAAAAACAACAACCCCCCCCCCCAAAAAAAAAAAAAAAAAAACCAAAAAAAAAACAAAACCAGGGTCTCATTCTGTGTCCCAGACTAGAGTACAGTGGCGTCATCATAGCTCATTGTAACTTCAAACTTTGAGGCTCCAGATATCCTCTTGCCTAAGCCCCTAAATTAGCTGGGACAACAATTGGTTGCCTGGCTAGTTTTCTTATTTATTATCTCACTATGTTGTCCAGGTTGATCTCCAACTCCTGGCCTCAAGTGATCCTCCTACCTCGACCTCCTAAAGTTCTGGGATTATAGGAGTGAACCACTGCACCTGGTTAGCCCCAGTAAATTGGGATTTTATTTGTTAGAGCAGTTAGTGCTATGCTAATTAATATAGTTTATTATTATTTTTAGTCTAATGATAAAAGTCTGTCATTTCCCATGTCTCTAAGACCTTTGCTTGGACATGATGTCCCACCTGAGGACTGAAATGCGTCCTTCCCGTCTCTGAGGCTGAGCCCAGGGTCTGTATTATTGAGCCTCACATCTGTCAGTGATGAGGTTAATGACAGCGAACAGTTTGTGAAGACTTATTATGTGCCAGGCACTTCATGCACATGGATTATACCATTTGAACCTCAAAAATTCAATGATGTTTACCATGTGCATTTCACTATTCAGGAAAAATGGGCTCAGAGTAGACAAGTAGCTGAGGTCACAACCCCACAGCTAGAAAGAGAGAAGTTAGGAGTGAAACCTGTGTTTTTTGTGTGGCTAACAGCCACACTGGGTTCCCAGTTGAGCCCATCATTAGCCCTCTGGCAGAACTTCCTTCAGGTATCCTCTCATGGCCGTCCCAGTGACTGCTGTCTCACCACTCCAGGACTGAGCTCTTCCTAACCCCTGCATGTCTCTCCTGAGGTCTGAGCAGAACACTCCCTGGGCTCCAGGCAGCCTCACTGTTATATTCACACTACCTCTGGAGACAAGCCTTATAAGACTCCTCAGCCTGCCCTTTTGCTCCCTCACACTGAGAGCCCACATCCACGGGAGAGTCTCTCCCTTTTGCCCTAATGATGAAGAGGCGGATTACCCATAACGCTGCTTTCTAGATTGCTGAAGCCGGGAATGGTGGGAAAAATACCACTAAGGCTGCTGTGTCAAAGCAATGGACTCTGCAGAACAATGATAGATGGGCTGGAGGGGCCTGTGCGCACTCCCACAGCATAATAAGGTGCCGGCCACACACTCCCGCCAAGAAGGGCACAGACAGTCCCTTGCTGGAATCAGACCTCTTTCTCCTTCTTTTCTGAGACTGAGGTCTCTGTCACTCAGCCTTGGTATCAACTTTCCAGGAAACAGTAGGCAGCTCAGAGAACAAGTAAGGCCCTGAGAGATAACTAGGGGTGGGCTGGTAGGGATCTGAGCCCAGAGTCCTGGACAGTCCTGAGTAGTTTGAGTTTTGAGCTGACTCCACGCTATAGGTAGTATATACAGCAGTAGTCAGAGGTCCACCAGCCTTGCTTGAAACATCTTCTTATCACTTCCTAGTTACAAGACTATAAATTCATTTCCTGATCACAATAATCAGTTTCCTTGTATATAATGGAGGTTTTACAAATAAGGCAGAGGAGCTGACATAACAGGCAGAGGAAATGCTTTGCAGGTGTCAACTTTTATGATGTCCATCCCACCATCCCAGTCATCATCAGCAAGGCTTGTTGTGGTCCATAGTGTTTTTCAAGGAACTGTGGGCTAAACACCATCAGCCCTGCACAGTTGCTGAGAGGGTGGTAGGGACCAGTATGTGTGGTGGAGCTGGAGGGCTTGGCCTCTGCCCTGTAGAGCACTCAGAAAGCCCTGGCCCATGTGGTCTCATCAAGTTTGTTTTTAAAAGTCTAGCGCAGATAGAAATTCCAGTCTGTTCTCATGTACTCAAGCGATTAAGAAAGTTGTCTTGATTTGATTTTCCCAGAGGCAGGCCCTGAGACTAGGATTTTAGTGCAAGGAATTTATTTGGGAAATGATGCCAGGAAACTCTAGTGGAGGGGCAGGGGAGAGAGGTGTGGTAGGCTTAAAGGGTATCCAGGTCCTAATCCCTGGAACCCGTGACTGTCAAGTTACATGGCAGAGTCATTGCAGATGTGACAAGGCTCTTAGGTTGGGGAAATGATCTGGATTAAATGCAATCATATGTAAGAAGGTGGCAAAGGGAGATCAGACATAGAAGAGAAGAAGGCCAGGGGACAGCAGAGGCAGTGATCACAGGGATGTAGGCATAGATGACAACATTCCTGCAGCTACAGAAGCCGTGAGCTAACACGAGCCTTCACAGGAGCACAGCCCTGGTGACACCTTGATCTCAGACTTTTGGCCTCCAGAACTGTCAGAGAATACATTTCTGTTGTTTCAAGTCACTGCACTTAAGATGCTTTGTGTGACAGCAGCCTAGTGGAAACTAGTATAACAGGGAAGGCAACAAAGTTCCTCAGGGTGCATTAATGAGCTAGTTACTTTTGGGGGGCAACTGGAGACTCTAAGCACCTCCACCTTTCTCACCTGAGGATTGGGGATACTCGAGTTTTTATTCACCATATCTTTTAGTCAATGTCTGATGGCTACTTCTAGGAGACATCAACTTCCTGACACCTGTGGCCTGCTATGTGCACCCTGGGATCGAGCTCCCTGTGCTGGGGAAGGCCATGAGGCAGAATGTCTATGGCAATTCTCTACAATAGGAAGCTGCCAGCTCTGGTATGATGTGTGCTGAGGGGTGGCATCTGCTCTGGGGGTCTGCAGGGCTGGGCTCTACCCGCATATATAATCCAGGTCAACCTGCTCACACTCAGTCTTCTCTCCTGGTGTCTGAATCCCTCATGTGTCCAGCAGCCTCACATTCTTCTAGACTGGCACTCTCTCTCTCACCCACATCAGCCCTGTTTGGTCACTTTTGGTACCCAAAGCTCTGAGTTAGGGAAGAAGAAAGCTGGTGAATCTCTACAGGTGAGTAATTTTTGTCCCATCACAATTATAATAAAAGGCACAAGGAGAAATAGATTTGGACACAGGACTGTAGAATCTAATTTCCTCCCTGCCACCCCAAATTACAGGGAGAAACGTCGTCTGGGTGTCCTGGTCCCCTCACCCTCCATGCACACTGCTTCTCCAGAGTGTACTTCCTGGAGTTCAAGTGTGTTTGGGCAATGCACCAGGGATGCCAGGAATATTACCTATGAGGGAGCTTTACAGGTTAACCCTTCAGAGTAAGAACCAGTGTTTTAGTTACTACTGGTAATGAGAAAGTGAGGATGGTATTATAACCAACTTAACCATTAACTATTCTTAAACATTAGCCATTATCAACCAAATCAGTATTACAGCAGAGAAAACAGAAGCTTATGGCCTTGCTAGTCAAAGTGTGTGGTCTGTGGACCAGCAACATCTGAGTACCAGGGAGCTCGCCCTGACTCTGGACCTACTGAAGTAGAACCTGCATTTCCCCATTTCCTAGACAGCTCATTGAACTTTGAGAAGCACTGATTTACTCATCCCACCCAAGGTCTTGGTCTTTTCCAGTGCCTCTGGGGACCTGAGGTTTTCTTTGCAAACTTGGGGAAAGGGAGTGGACAGACAAGAGTAGATACTTCCATCATCAGTAGCCTCTTCTAGGGGATGCCCTGGGCACTGAAGACTCTGACTTCCTGCTTTCTGCTTTCTCTGAGTTAGTGGAAGGGGCCTCCTCCATCTCTGGCCGTGGCTCACCAGCCCTCTGCAATTGTGTGTTAAGATATGAGGAGTTGCCACTGGGCACTGTAGGGTTCAGGAAGGACAAAGCCACTTCCAACTTTACTGGGGGGTCAAGAATTTAGGGCTTGCTCTGGTGACCTCCCCTTACCCCTTTCACCCTGTGCAGGGGCCTCAGGGTATGAAGGGGCTGGGTTTGAGCCAAGACCTGAAAACTCTTCTCTTCCCCTGGGTCCCTCACTCAGTGGTGTCTGTCAGATTCTGTTCCCTAAGCTTACCAAGGCTTCAGCTAATCCCATGTCTTTCCCATAAGCTCTTTCGAATTCTTTTGTTCTTATAACATCTTGGACCAGAGCTGTGTTGTTATGTCAAAGCCAGCCTCTCCCATGAGCCTTTGTTACACAAATAAAATAGATGTTTGCCTTTATTCCTCCTGCTCTACTTTTTCACACTCCCAGCACAGGCTTTTAACAGAGTTTATTATAAATGGAAAAGAAAGCTGCTAACTGTAAAGGGCGCCCATGCATTCTTCTGATTCTAGCTCTTGCCCTTCCCAGGTGCCTGTGTTTTCAATAATGAATGTCACAGGGGGACGAGGAGATGAATGGGGACTGATAAGTTCAAACCATTATTGTGCTCAGCCCCCAGAGCTGGGAGGGTGCTGCCACGTGAGCTCCGGCCCTGCACTGAAACAGGGAAAGCACTTTCTCTGCCTTCTGCATCCTCCGCCTCAAGCCTAAGCAAGGTGGTTTTGTGATAGGGCTGAGAAGGAAGAGCAGTGGACTGGAGTCCAGTACTTGGATTTCTGGTTCTGCCCCTGTACTGAGGTGCTGTGAGGCAGTGGCCATGTGATCAAAGCTTTCTGGACCTTGTTTTCCGTCTGTGCAGTGTAAAACATGTCTTTCTGCTCCCTAAGATTGCATTCCATGTGTTACAACATCCTTCCTTAAGTACATACTTACTCTGACTAACTCAAAGTGACTTCTGGTTGCAGTTCTGTCCTGCGAAGCTCTGGAGGACGAGGCTACCTGGCTTGCACCAGTGATAATGAGATAAGAAATGTGCACGTAGTTGGTAAACTGTAAAGTGCCATGCCTGAGTGTAGTATTGTTAATGACATTATCCATGAGTCTGCTGGACTACTATGGGGTAATGTGAAGGAAAAGAGAGAGGAAAGTATAAAGGTTCTGTAGGTCAGGTGAGAGGCTTAGGGTACTCTCTAGTGGGAGAAAAGCTGGTTAAGGTGAGAAGGGAGGACGGGGTGGTAAGAAAAAGGTGACATATACCACAATTTATTAATCCATTTGTGTATCACCATGGAATATTATGCAGCCTTAAAGAAAGATGGAGACTTTACCTCTTTCGTGTTTACATGGATGGAGCTGGAACATATTCTTCTTAGTAAAGTATCTCAAGAATGGAAGAAAAAGTAGCCAATGTACTCAGCCCTACTATGAAATGTATGGCTTTCACATGAAAGCTATAACCCAGTTATAATCTAAGAATATGGGGAAGGGGGAGAAGGAGTGGAGGGAGGGTGATTGGTGGGACTACACCTGCGGTGCATCTTACAAGGGTACATGTGAAACTTAGTAAATGTAGAATATAAATGTCTTAACACAATAAGTAAGAAAATGCCAGAAAGGCTATGTTAACCAATGTGATGAAAATGTGTCAAACGGTCTATAAAACCAGTGTATGGTGCCCCATGATCACATTAATGTACACAGCTATGATTTAATAAAAAATAATAATAATAATAAACAGGTAAAGTTAATTTTAATAGATTTTATATAACCTAATATATCCCAATTAACCTATATTTTTTACTCAAATGTCACCAATTATCTCACTAATTATTTTTTTCTGGCCCAAGATCCCCTCAAACTTCTTTTAGTTTGAAACATTTTCTCAGTCTTTGATTTTCCTGACCTGGACATTTCTGAAGAGTCTTGCCCAATTACTTTGTAGACACCTCTTAATTTGGGTTTGGGTGACGATTTTTCTCATGATTAGATTAAGTGTCTGTGGTTTGCGACAAAGAACTACAGAAGCTATGTATCCTTGGTGCACGGACATTAGAAGCCTACTATGTCAATTTGCCCCACTTGATCAGGGGACGTTAACGGGTTCTTCCCCCGCTTTAAAGTTACCAAATCCAGGAGCTGGGTTCTCGATCCAGCTGTAGCATGAGCTGTCTTGGACCACAATATAACCTCCTTGAGTCTCATGACTAAGGCAAGGCAATGCCTCCCAGGCACAAGAAGACCATTAGGCCTAGGGAGGTAGGCTTGTCTGTAACCAAGAGACTTTCTATCTTGAATGGAAACTATCCATAAGTGGGCCCTTCCGCTCACCCTCCACCCTTCTACGGCCAGATTCCACCAAGACCCAGAGTTTCAGTGGTGCCTCCCAGAATGATTCAATTTTCACCTTAATCCTATCAGCCTTTGAAGCAATTTGCAAGGGAAATGAGCGTTAATTCCCCACCCCCTCACCCCCGTAATTGGATTTTGGTATCTGACTTCCCGTACAGGACAGAACGCTCTAAAACCTCAGTGTCAGCAACAGACTGAGTCATTAGCCCTTTCCTCCACCGGCTGCTCCGCTGGGGCTGGTCGAGCTTCTGGAGGCTGACGCTATGGAGCTCCGCCCGTCGGCCTTGGAAGAGCAGTCTTGGGCGTGGGCACGTCCAGAAGCCTACATGCCGCCAGGCCTGAATCGAGAGCAAGCCTGGGCCTGGGCGCTCGATAACTTCGAGGCGCTGAGCCGCCCCTCCCCTCCGTGCCCTGGGCTCTGCGGGAATGGGGATGCTGAGGCGTGCGGGCCCCAGGGCTGGGGTGACTCGGGGCTTGGAAACGTTCCCCGAGCTGAGAAAGGTCAAAAACGCTGTCGACACTCACAGGCTCCAGAACTAGAGGTTGAAACCACAAAGGAGCTACATTCCCATCAAGCAAAGGATGCTACGTACAGCGGGATGCGATGGGGCCTGACCCAGCCAGCAGAAGCCCGAGCGTGCGGAGGTGACCAGACACGCGGGCAGTTCACCAGGAGCCCAGGGCATCCCCGGAAGCTGCTAAAAACCAAGATTTGAAATACAGAGGAATCTGGAAAGGAGAGGAACTCCAGGCTTGCTTGCCACCCATAGCAAGGCCTACTTCAACTGATGCCCTGGAAGGACCCTGCGACACCCCAAGGGGGCCCCCTTACGGTCCCTGTGTAGACTTTCACTCCACAGCTGTGCCCTGCACGTCCAGAGCCTTGAGATCTCTACTGTGGAGATCATTCCTTATTTTGCTCTTCTTTTCCTGCACGACTTTCAGTTAGAAAAACTCTCCATGTAATTAATATGTTAAGGAATTTTTCTTTAAAAAGTAATAAATTTACTAAACAACTAACTTGTGGGAGATACTTTGAGATAACGAAGGTAATTTATCAAACATTTGTCCTCTAATTTTAGCATCCATTGGTGAGTCTTGCTTGAAACAGGTATTATTGCAGTGTTTGCCAAATGGTGATTTTCTATTTTTACCAGTCCTTCTATATTTATTAGTTAAAATTCTACTACAAAGGATAACTTTTTCTTCCTCCCTATTTGATTACTTGTGATAGCATGGACTCATATTTTATTCAATGGGTTATAACTCACTACAAAGGTTATTTATTTTCTTGCTCAAATTGGCCCCAATGGGCCATTTAGAGCCCCTGAAAGTTGGTTCCTGTGTTCTTTCAAGATGTCATCCTCCAGGAGTACTTCCTTATTTATTGGTACTTTAAATTATTCCAGGCTTACCTTGCTTTTTCCTTGCCCAGACCTGGAATCAGCCATTAATGAGAATCACCAGGTCCTTTTAGTGAAGTCTGGCACTTAGAAGACAACATCTGAGCATTCGGTGTACTGATCGCCTCGTGATATTACTGTTGTCAAGACTCTCTCCAAGAACTGAGGTAGGTTATGTATGTATGTATATACATCTGTATGTGTGCGTGCACGCGTGCGCACACATGCTCACTTACATTTACATCTATGTTTACTTCTATATATATCTATGTAAGTAGAAAACTCTGAGTTCACAATGCCTGATTCCAGTCCAACACCATAGTGTTCACTAATTTTCTTTTCTGTATCAATAACTCTATTTTCCAACAGCAAGTAACCTGGCTCCCATTATTTATAATATATTACCTCCCTGATCATTCTCCTGAATGTACCATCCTCCCATAAGCCATTAACACCTGTTTCCTTACAGGAAGCCCTCCTCACTACACTTGGGCTGAGACATACTATCTGCTGTCCTGTGAACAGGAAGCCTTTCCCATCCCACTTAGGTTCTAACACTTTGTGCCTCCGTGCCATTCTCCTCTCTTATCCACTACCTGAAGTCCATAGCCACATGGAGAATAGTAGATATCTCAATGCAGGCAGGGTTCTGCTGGCAAGGAAGAAGGGGAAAGTGTATTCTGGATAAGGGACTAGCAGTGCCTGCTACAAGAATCCATTGCCATTTGGAATGAGTACCCATTTTCCTTTGGGAAAAATGCCCATTCTTGAACCAAGCACAGTGGTCAAGGGCTTGCAATATGGTTAACGTGCCTTCATTGGACCCCGGGATGGGTCTGGCCCCACTCAGACCACAAGGACAGTTTGAACACACGAAAAGTTCCCCAAAGGAAATGGTAATTTGAAAGTTTTGGTATTGTTGTCACTATTTTTCAGATTTGGAGAGGAGAGACTAGATAAGCAAGTCTGGCATAGAATTTAAAAATATATCAGGGTCCAGAGATTTTTTTTAAATTATTGACTCTTCAATTTTTCCATTTAAGTTCCCACTTAAAATCCAAAATTATTTTGTTTGCCTCATCCCAGTAAATGATGCTAAGAATTACAGTATTTCTCACACCTGTAATCCCAGCACTCTGGGAAGCTGAGGTGGGTGGATCTCCTGAACTCCAGAGTTGGGAGAGTAGGGCACCGGCCCCACGTGCCAAGGGTAATGGGTTTGAACCCAGCCCAGGAGAGCTTTGCCTTAAATTGCTAAAACAATTATATACAAATAGAATCTGTTTCAACTGGTATTGCTAGGCCTGGAGCTGCTGATTATCATCAAACCACCACATCTGAAAATGAAGCCAACATAAAGGACAGCAGATTTGTGACTTGGAGAGAAACATTCCACACATCAGTGCTTAAGCATCTTGACCCATCCATGCCTGAAGCTATATTCCTTCGCTTTACTTATGTGAACCAATAATTTCTCCTTTCTGCTTAAAACCAAAACAACTATAACTGATACAACTGGACTATAGCTGGTTTTTATATTTCCCCAGCAGAAGGAGACTTATGTACTATAATTCTTTCTTTGTTTCTCCCTCCCCCACCAAGATAGAGTCTTGCTCAGTGTCCTTGGGGATGTCCTAAGATGCTGAGGCATCTTAGCTCACAGCAACCTCAAACTCTAGGGCTAAAGAGATCGTCTTCTCTCAGTGTCCTGAGTAGCTGGGACTATAGGTACCTGCCATACTCCCAGCTAGTTTTTCTATTTTTTTTTTTTTTTAGTAGAGATGGGGTCTCACTTTGCTCAGGCTGGTCTCCCAACTTTCTCTCTCTCTCTCTTTTTTTTTTTTTTTTTTAATAGACAGAGTCTCACTTTGTCACCCTTGGTAGCGTGCCCTGGCGTCACACAGCTCACAGCAACCTTCAGCTCTTGGGCTTAGCCTCCCGAGTAGCTGGGACTACAGGTGCCCGCCACAGTGCCCGGCTACTTTTTGTTGCAGTTTGGCCGGGGCCGAGTTCAAACCAATTACCCCCAGCACATGGGGCCGGTGCCCTACTCACTGAGCCACAGGCACGGCCTGGTCTCCCAACTCTTGGGCTCAGAAGATCCACCCACCTCAGCCTCCCAGAGTGCTGGGATTACAGGTGTGAGAAATACTGTAATTCTCAGCATTATCTACTGGGATAAGGCAAAGAAATTAATTTTGGATTTTAAATGGGAACTTAATGGAAAAATTGAAGGGTCAATAATAATTTTTTAAAAATCTGTGGACACTGGTATATTTTTAAATTCTATGCCAGACTTACTTATCTAGTCTATCCTCTCCACATCTGAAAAATAGTGACAATAATACCAAAACTTTCAAATTACCCCTCCCAAAGCTCAGGCAAGGAAGTATTAGCACATTTTAAAGCAGCTTCAATTCTTTTTTTGTGTGTGTTTGTTTTCAACATTTTTATTTTCTTTATTTTTTTATTATTAAATCATAGCTGTGTACATTAACGCGCTCATGGGGCACCATACACTGGTTTTATAGACCATTTGACACATTTTCATCACACTGGTTAACATAGCCTTCCTGGCATTTTCTTAGTTATTGTGTTAAGACATTTACATTCTACATTTAGTAGTTTCACATGTACCCTTGTAAGATTCCCTGCAGGTGTAATCCCACCAATCACCCTCCCTCCCCCCACCTCTCCCCTCCCTCCCCTCCTTTTCTCCCTTCCCCCTATTCTTGGGTTATAACTGGGTTATAGCTTTCATGTGAAAGCCATAAATTAGTTTCATAGGGGAGTATGTTTAATTTTATAAGAAATTCTTCCAAAGTGGCTGCGCTATTTTGCATTCCCACCAGCGAGCGAGCATAGCTGAGGCTCTCATGCTCACCAAAGTCTGGTGGTGTCAGTGTTCTGGAATTTGGTCCTTCTGATACACGTGTAGTGAGATCTTGTTGTTTATCTGCATTTCTCCGATGATATCTGTCATGCTGCTCCTGGCTTCTTTCTTTTTCTTCTTTCTCTTACTAGATTGTGAGTTCCATAAAAGTAGGAACCCTGTTTTTTTTCCACCATTCTATTCTTGGTGCCTGTAACAATTCCTGGCACATAGTGGGGCTCTCTAGTAAGTATTTTTGAATGATTGAATGATGCAACCTGAGCTTTTGCTGTTCGTTATTTTCAGCTATGCAAATATTTTTCGTTATTTATTAGGTTAAAAAAATAAAACAATTTCTTACCTGAGGAATTGCTTGGAAACTTAGTCCCAAGAGCCAGCGCATTGACCCTCTCATTCAATTTTGTTTCGCAATGTTGTTTCCGTAATTCTCTAGTTCACCATGCCCTCTTTCCTTAGTTCCTCTTAGCTTGTTTCTAGCAATTTCTTTAGCCTCAGGCCTGGACCTTCCTCCCCTGAGGCCTGGGCCCAGCCTGAGCCTGCCATAAAGCCCTTCAGCGTCTGTGCCTGCAGCAGCAGCGAAAGCTAGAACCCACACGGGGACCTGCACTCAGTAGTTGGAGACAAGGTGGCTTCTCATGCTCACCTCGCCTCCTAACAGACGGAACATTAAGCGCCCATAGTTTACGTCCTGCCTGTTCTCTCCTAACGAGGCTCATTTGTTTTTCCAGCAAACATGTGCTGTGCCTTATTATATGCCAGACCCTATATGAGGCTCCGGGAATACTGGCTTTATTTTGTTTACTCTCCTAGATCTATTCTCTGCCCCGCTCTGCACCGCGGGAGGCTGAGCCCTGCAGCCTGCTTCTCCCGGGCTCCACACTGGCAGAAAGCTGAGCTCAGCTAATGGGAAGAGAGAGATCAGGGTATGCACTCGCCACTCAGGTTGACAGCCCCCATGGTGGGGGGCTCTCCTCCACACCACCCTCTTCCTGGCTCCTGGTTACGGCGTGCTAATGGCTTCCCATCCCTGCTAGCCTCTGGGTCCCTTGCCATCCTTGTCTGATCATGTGCTCCAGACTGTGCCTCTGTAAAGTGGTGCTTTATTGAAGTTTCTTCAACGTAGTCATCTGACAATGACTGTTTCCCACTTGAATCCTGACTAATATAGGCCTCCTGTAATTTTAAAACTTCCATGTGCAGGAATGTTAAAACTTGTGTTTCTTCATGCTTCAGCACTTTGGGGATAAAGTGTTTGGGGCCCAGGCCCTAGCACAGTGATGACCGGTTCTGAGGGACCCCTCAGCATCCCCGTAGATCCTGGTACACAGCTCCCCTGCTTTGTTGTCCTTTAAACATTTTTTTCCTTTTTTTCTTTTTAAGAGACAGTCTTGCTCTGACACTCGGGTTAGAGTGCAGTGGTGTGATCAGGGCTCACTGCAACCTCTAATTCCTGGCCTTAAGCAATCCTTCCGCCTTAGCCTCTTCAGTAGCTGGGACTAAGGTATATGCACCACATCCAGCTCTTTTCCTTTTTTGGTAAAGATGGGGTCTTTCTCTGTTGTCCAGGCTGAGTCTTGAACTCTGGGCCTCAACTAATCTTCCCATCTCAGCCTCCCCAAGGGCTGGGGTTACAAGTATGAGCCACTATGCCTGGCCTATTCCATGCCATTGTCACAGGAGTGGTAAAGGATGCGTCTGGCCATGTTCCCTGTCTGACATGCCTGCTTGTCAAGTGATGCCTCCCACCATGGAGTGACCCTTACTTAATGTCAGCACCATGCTCTTCCATGAATACTATCCTCCAGAATTATCAGACAAATAAACATCTATTTTTTGTAAATTACCCAGTCCGTGGTATTGTCATAGCAGCAGAAAATAGAAGACAATAGATGCTTATAGCATTAGGTTACCCTATGTTTACAAACGCGAAAGTATTCATTTGTTTCCAAAGAGGTGTATTTTCACAGTTCATATTTCTGTAACTCAGAGAATTTCAGTGGGTTTATTAGAATATTATTGCTTGGAAATAGATCGCTATTCAAGGTGGTTATTATACCTATAAAATTTTTAATAGGAGGTCTGCTTTACCTTTGTAATACTTGTGGTGGGGTGTCAGTGTGGCTGGGGTCAGGTTTGAAACCGCCAACCCCCGTATATGGGGCCGGTGCTCTACTCACTGAGTCACTGGCGCCACCCCAATTTCAGAGTAATTTTTATGGCTTTTGAGATTCTAGATGACATAAACTTAGCTGAAAAGAATAGAATGTTCTTTTCATACAGAGTCCCACAAGAAAGAGGGAAAGGGGGAGAGAAGATCTAGCCAAGTGGGGCACAGACGCACAGAAGATGACACTGGCCAAGCCCCTATGAGGGGACATTTCGATGTTGTGCTTTGGGGTGTTTGTCCCAAACGCCTGTTTTACAATTTAGAAATATAAGCATAGTACGACATATTGAAACTGATAGCTCCATAAATCATATTTTTTCCAGAATAAAGTGCTACTTAATATTAAACATCAAAGTTTTTACATCTTAATTTTCAAGGCGATCACTACAAGATAATATAACATTACTTTCTCAGCAATCATAGTGATACATGTATTGGGATTTGAGGAGACTTATAAGGAACGAACCGCGGGGATAATGTGAGTCTTTAATAACCTCATGCAGGGAGGTGTGACATACTACCAACAGGAGTTATAGTAAAAGGCACGTACACTGCACTCTTAATACTTATCTTTATTATGAAAGTGTTTCCAAAGTAAAATGATCCTCATAATCATGATTGCTTTCAGAGATCAAGAATGAATAATTATATTTCCATATAAAAATCGGCAAAACACATTAATAATACATAAAATAATTCTAATTGGCTAACAGTGTATCATTCCATTTGTGACAGAGATGCCCAAGCACAGAAATGTCTTAAGAAAACAAGTAAGGTTTTGTCACCTATCTATTTCTCACTGCAAGTTAAAAAAAAATCAAATCCCAAACCTAACCACCTAACAACAAATGCCTATAGAGGTAAATGACCATGGGGGCAAACAGAGCTATGAAAACTGTGAGGTTGGGAACTTTAGGAAATCAAACTTGGGAGGGCTCCCCCCACTGTTAAATTAATGAAGCTCTAAGTGAAAGTTCCAGATCATCACATAACTGTTCCTATCACAGAGCTAGTTTCTTTTTTGCAGCTGATGATTACAAATCCCTAATTATTATTTTATTTTCAGGGTAACAAAGAGAAGTCTTATTAAAATTCCCAAATTTTTAAAGGGCAATTTTATAATGACAGAAAAATTACTGTAGACAAAAAAGAAAAACTTAACTCGGGCAGCGCCTGTGGCTCAAAGGAGTAGGGCGCCGGCCCCATATACCAGAGGTGGTGGGTTCAAAACCAGCCCCAGCCAAAAACTGCAAACAAACAAACAAACAAAACCTATCTCAATGAAATCCAATTTTTCACGGAACATAGAAACCGTATCAATAGCTATTATTCCCGGGTTTCTAGGCAATGCAATATATACCAAAATAGGAAGACAAATATCCACAGTCTGTGCTGAGGAACACACACACGGGCACAATACCTTTTTCAGAAAATTGGAATCAGGCAGAGAAGGAAGAGTGGGTACACCACTGATTTATAGGTTATTGGTAAATTGACAGCAGAAAAATGATAACTTCCTGGCTTCCTTTTATCAAGAGTTCCAGGAGGAAAGGGACATGAATGAATGGGCGATAAGACAAATTAACGGTCCCTTACCATTACTTCCTGGGCAACTTGAGAACGTCTAGTTTTGTGGAGACACCACATGCTCTCTGGCTGCAGAGACTTCCCTATTTCTTGGACCTGCTGGAGTCTCAGCATGTGGCTATTCAGTAAAGCATTCCTTTCAAAGGTGGTGGGTTGAATTTAAGTTGGAAATACCTGGAAAAGACTCAACTAAGGTTCTCCTTTGGGTGTGGATCTGAAGATCTTATTAACAATACTTATGATGTTTTGTGGTTCTCTAATACCATGTTCTTCACGAAAACAAGCATTGGTTATGCTATCTCTGCGTATTTTTAGAGTTCCAACAGCTGAGTGGACCGGCCTCCTCAGTAGCCACTGAGCGCCCCCTAGGGTAGGAGAGGGGGCGGTGCATACAATGGGAAACCAAGAGCCCTTCTCTGTTCTATTACTGTGAAGACCTAAAATGTGGCTGGTGAACCAGTACGAGTTACTACAGGGTCATCTGAGACTAGCATGATATCATTTCACCAAAGAGAAACCTAAACTGATTCTGGGGACAACAATATCTCCATTTGAAAAATATTTTGCTGCACTTTCAGGACTGTTTATGATTATTCCTTCCATGGACAGCAAGTGTAGTAACTAGAGCTCACAGTGTTTTCCCTTTAGACATAACTTAGAAACAAAGTGCCACGTGAACAATTTTCTGTCAGGCTGAGTGTGATCTAACTTTGATGTTAGAAACATTTCAGGGCTATTACTATTTATCTAAAAAGCAGGAATCAGCCAAAGACAAGTTAAAACTGTAAGCTAATTAAAACCTTACAACCTTAAATATCACATAAAATGTAAACATTTAACCTTTTATTTTCAAAGGATTTCTTGAAGCCTCTCTGATGTAATGACATCACCATATATACTGACAGATAAACTGAGTCTTTAAATACCTTTGGAATTATTCTGTATGCTTTTTATACTTCAAATTAAGAAAAATATTCAAATATTCAGGCAACTTTGGCATTAACATTTCCAAGAAAGCAAACAAAAACCAGTAATGCAAAATCATGAACAGATTGGGAACAATCATAGGTGTCCCTTAAGTTTTCTCTGAAAGCGCTTCAGCAAAGACTAAGGGGAGCTTAAATGAAGTTTCACTTTTTACTAAGGCCAAATAACCATGAGGTTTGAATACAAAGTGGAAGAGTCATATCTTTTCTACCTAAGATGAGGCATTCTGTATGCTCAAATTCAAATGCTATCAAATACTCAGAATGGAAGTTTGGCAACAGAATTGGACATCTGGTCATTCACTCGCCATTTTGACGAATGGTGATTTGATTTCAGCTTGCTTTTTGCCTACATTTCTGCTTTATTCATCTCCATGAGGACATCATCTGTAGCAGACTGTCAGGTGTAGGATGTTAATAAAACCTTGGGGTGAGCTGGCAATCATGTTCATTTTTACAAATAATCTAAAATACTGATAGTTGCTCTCCTATTCTCAATATCCAGAGAACTGAACTTGGAAATGTAAACTGTATTTGGCTTATATGCTGACCTTAGATGCTCTGTGATCTGCACAATGCTGTGCTTAGCTCTGTGGCTTAGGAGGCTGAAAAGATTCTACCATGCTCAGCTGTGTGGGAACACAGACAGGGCTGACATAGGAGGGGGGAAGTTTCCACTTAGACGGTGGATGGCTTTTGTGAAAAGAATACGGATAAAGACGAGTCAGTGGTATTTTTGCTCTCACGTTTTTAGAGATTCATATACACAGATCACACATTTTTATATCATTTATTGACCTGAGGCCAAATTCTACTTGATTTTCTACTTTTTCCCTCACTAAGCGATCTAGAAAATACTATGACATTGGAGAATAAAATATTACTTTTTCTAGAGTCCTTTCTCCATAGCCTTTTGTATCCTGTGAAGGTTTGTGATGAGGAGGAAGGAGATATCAAAATAGGCTAAGTTAATTAATGAGAAAGACTCCCACTAATCTACAGCCGGATTTACAAAATGCACTTCCAAAACTACGGCCAGGGACGTGGGGAAGGTGCGGTGACATATGTTTTTCTCTTTCAGGCTCATCAGCCCATCACAGAAAAGCTGAAGGCAGAGACCTATGATTCTACACTGTAAAAGGCCTACAAACCCAATTTTGAATAACAAAAAACCTCTCTGTCCTAAAATGTAAAATGAAATAATAATCTGTAGATGTGTAGAGGGTGGTGTTAAGTAAACACTATCAGTTAGAGAGGCTCTAAGTGCTCCCGGTCCTCTTTCTGAGTGGCTTCTGGGAAAAACAAGACTATTTAGACCTGCCTTTGCTAAGGACAGACTCCATTTACTTCATTTTACACAAGTTATCTAGATCTTTAAGCTGATCTTGACATTATTCTTCTACCCTCGAGGGTCACTAGGGCACTCTGGTTCTCCTGCTGCTTTCGTCTCTCTAGAAAGCTTGCCCCAGACAAGTTCTGATGACTAAGTCTTTTGGTGTTTTCTGATTGATTTTACAAAATTAGCCATCTACAAATCACATGCCTGTTTTGTGAAATAAAATAATAAGGCCCTACAAACAGAATTAGTTGCATTGTTTTCTCAATAAACAAGCAGACGTATTTCCAAGACTCTTCAATTATTATTAAGGACCATACCAAACACACACTATCTCATAAATAGGTGGGGCGGGAGACACTATTATAGTGAGAAGTTTTTGTTTGGAGCATTCTTTTAACTATTATCTCACAGTTGTGCAAATTCTGGGCACAAAGCTTTAATTTTTTTTCACAAAATCTAACTGAACGTGGCTCTGACAGGGCAGACGGGCCATCTCTAGTATTTTGCTGTTGTCTTCACTGTACCCCAATCCTCACATTCGTATTACTGCATTTTTGTATTGGACTCTTGTTTTAGATAGTGGGCTTTTGGATTTATGAAATAAGTATCTGCAATCCCTTTTTATTTGCTCTTACTGAGAGAAGAGATAGAAATCTTTGGCTTATGCATGGTTTTCTGTACCTAAGTAACACTGCCATCTAAGAGCCTTTATGGAAACGCTAGTGATATTCCTAATTTCAGGTGTTACCATTGCTAAGTGGAATTTTTGTTTTTCTGGAAATAGCTTCATGTGAAAACACATTCCTGGAAACGAAGCAAGTCTTCAAAGAAGCCTTGGAGTGCCACGATACTCCATTTCTCCTAGTAGGAAAGTCATCTTGGGTAACATTTAAGGAGAAAAGCAAAGGGTAAAACAGTTTTTCTCCCATCGGCTTTATTTTGTGCAGCAAAATAAAGACAAGATCTAACACCAGATAGGGCTTTCCTTGAAAGTTGGTTGCAATAAAGTGCTTTGCCCTGGAGGTGATCTTTGCCAACTCTTGGAAGACTCCTTTTTTCTTACCCCAAATATACTCAGCTTCTTTCTGTAATCACGTGATCACAGGAGACTGCAATCATTACAGGGGTTGTGGCAAGACCTGGTTGAAATCAGTTACTCTCTTTATGTTATTCCCAGAACACTGGACAAATTCCCAATATTGCAAGTGATTTCTTTGTTCGTTACTATGAGCTTAAGCAAACGTCTTTCTTCAGAGTCAGGGCACTGACCTCATCATGAGAGAGAGAAACGACTCTGTAACCTGCAAGGTCACTTCCCACTATCACACCCACTGAGAAAATCTTGCTGTGTGCACAAGAAACAAAGTCTATTCCAAACCAACTTAAGACAAAACAACTTTCAAAAAGTCCTCCAATGACCGTCGTCTTTAATTTGAATTGCTCATTGACCATGAAGAATGACAATTAAAAACCTAGCTCATACTGTTTAAACAGTCACTGGAACTGCACAGGCCATTTCAAAATGGGCACAGGGACAAAAAGAAAGCAAACCTATTTGGAGCTGGGCGAGAATTCTGCACTGGGCTTTGCTTGCTATAAGTGACAAATTAAGCTGATGCTCACGCATGGCACATGGGACCACAGCAAGAGAAAGGGCTAGACGCAGATGCAGCATCTCCTTCACTGTCACGAACCCGGAGAGGAAAAGGAGTGAGGAAACTCTCTGTCGTCCATAGATTTACAAACAAATACAAAAAATAAATAATATGCTAAAACAATACAAACGCAAATACGTTCCCTTGTGTCAGTTACATACAGCATGCCTACAGAGAGAGAATGGTAATTCTTCTTCATTCACAGACAGGACACATGGCCGTGCACTATTCAAAATGCTCTGGTTTTGTTTTGGGTGCTGAGATATTATGAAAGCAACTGCATTTGCAACTTATTAAATACTTCCAGGAACAAACAGTTCACTTTGTTCGGGACTTGTAGTTTTGGGGAATCAATCATCCACGGAGCAGGGGCCAGTCAGGAGATACCCGTTGGTACCACTGGTGCCATTGGTGGTTGTCGCAGTGTGGGGGTTCTTCCCTGGAGGCTCCGAGTCCTCCTCATCTGAGCTAGACTCAATGTCACTTCGGTCATCCTTGGACACCTGTGGAATACAAGAAAGTGAGTGTAATTGGCTCTTCAGAAATCATCAAGGCACAGCACGCTCAGAAAGCACATGCAGTCATACATGAAGGGAAACAGATCCAAGTGCTAAAAAAACAGAGCACAAGAACATGGCCAGGGTAGTGAGTTTCCTCTCACTGGAGGGATGCAGTTTGGGTGACAGTCAGTTATGAAGGAACGTGGGTAGGCGGGTTTAGGCATCACAGAGGACTGGGCCAGACCTCTTTGTGGTACCTTTCATGCTAAGCATCTACTTGACCATGAATCTGACTCTGACCTAGAGGGTGACATCCTGTAGCACAGGAATGGAATCACAGGAATCTGGTACAAATGGATCTGTGCACTCACTGAGGAGCACATCCTCCTTGAAAATATTTAGAGTCAGCTGTCCCCACACTAATGAAGACATCCACCAGTTCAGAACACTAACAAAATCCTTCCTGTTTGGCTCTGTAATGCACTGTGCTATGACTTAATTTGTTTTTCTTTTATGTCTGCTAAAATTAGTTAGGAATTTTGTTTTATATGTCACATAAACCAATGGCAGCAGGAGGCATTTTAAGACCCTACAGGGTGAGGTCTAGCTAAAAATATTTTTCTGAGGAACATCCACTGACTGGGTGATCAGGACTTGACTCTCATCTCTCCCAAATTTCTTCAATGCTCCATCCAATTTAATTAAGTAATGAGGATGGCAAAGAAGGAACCAGGATTGTAAATCCACACATTACCATAAAGAATGAAAAAAAAAAAAATCCTACCGTCTAGCAAGAAAGTAATTTTTAGGATAATTAGAAAAATCTGCTACTGCTTTTAAAATAAAAACTTCCTGCTCTGTAAGTCTAAATTGTGGTGAGCACATTTTTTTTGCCTAGCAGGCCTCGGGATTCGTAAGAGCATCATTTACTTCTTTTTAAAGTGGGTAGCAAAAGGGACCTGGCTTTATGGAAATTTCCCCAATCTGTGCGCCACCACCACACTTTCACTTGAGAATCCTGAACTCCACCTGGACATGAGAAGCCAATGTCACTGTAGAAGCAGGGGTCACCTCTCACAGGTGGGAGGGGACAGGGACAGGAGAAAGTGAAAACTGATAATTATTACTCCATTTCAAGTAGTAGGGGAGCAAATATCGTAAAAAATGAACCTCCCTCTGATGCCCCTGGACATGAGACTGAGCTCACATAGATCATCTCCAAAAATAGTCAAGTACAGAGACACCAAAATGACTAGATGATAAAAAACTTTAACTTAAAAATCATGGGTCACAAAGGCAGTGTTACAGTGAAGCTCCACTATGTTTTAAAGTTCGTTAGTCACAAATGAAGCTGCTACTAGAAAACTCCAGTTTCAGAGAGTAGTTGACATGTGCATGCTTAGTAAGATTATTTTACATTGCACTTGGCATAATCTACCCTTATGTTACCTTCAAAGAAAGGACAAGTCACAATGTATCTAAATAACCTACAGGAAAAAACCCCATGGCTATGAGGAACCTTATTGTCCCAAGTGGGGGAGAGCAGTTTAGATATTCTGAAGCCTGATATCTATAATGAAATTAATGATTATCTCTTCATAAAGTAGAAGGAATGAGTTGAAGAGAAGACAGCTTGTCTGGTAGACACGGCAGTGTAATAAGAACATAAGGAACATGATGCCGTCCTGGCATCTTTAGTTTATACTGATGGTACTGTGCATGCTGATTTAATTTGTACCCAAATGAAGACAGGAAAAAAACTTTAATAGAAAATATATGTTCATTTTACAGAGTGAGAGGTCACAGAGAAAAATGAACTTTATCTTCCAATCAGTTAACTGATCAAAACATGTAGAATTTATATGGGAGCTGACACTGAGAATCAGCTTCATAGATCAAGACGAGATGGCCTGAGCTCCAATGTGGAAGAGGCCAGTTCTGCTGACCTCGATGAAGACGAAGTGGTCAAGACTTCCCTGTGGTTCTGGGCAGATCAGGCAAACAGCTGAGGCCCAGGCCTCTGTTCTGTGCTGGGCTGACCCTCTCCCCAGCTCCCCTGCTAGTTCTATTTCCCCTACTTCACTTTGGTCTATTTCTGTTTTCTAGCCAACAAGTTAAACACCAATCAAAGAAACACCTCTTCTCTGTTAGGTCATGCAAAATTTAGCAGAATACAGCTTACACAAAAGGGCACTCACACAGCCGCTCCTTGTATCCCTGGTAGCTAATGGAAATAACTCCTCACATGAACCCTAGTCAGTGTCAATCAATAGATCAGACGGAACAATACACAGGGCAACCAAAGCGTCTGCGTGCCCCTCCAACAGACAGGCGGCACCCAGGACAGGGACAGAGTGAGTGCGAGAAACTTACATGTAAAGGGTTCCACTTCCCAGCCTTCCGGGGTGGCAGAAGGAGAGAACAAATAAGAAAATGTCACAGAGAATGATCTGGAAAAGTCACTGCTCTACACAGAGGCGCAGAGGCTCAGGAAGCTTTATTGGAATCAGCTTAGGAGTCTGTTTTTAACCAAAAAGATTTAAACTAAATTTTGCTGGAGAAGTCATAAATGGATTTATTCTTTAATTGGAGAGAAAGGTTTGTTTAAACAGGTACCTTGCACCAAGCACCCCTTCTCATTAAATTTCTTGTCTGTATAAATATAATCAGAGAAGGAACAAGGGGGACAGACGGGGAGAAAGAACGCAAGGAGTTACAAATCATCATTCCATCTGAAATTACAAGTGCTGATGGTGGGGCAGCAGCAGTGCAGCGAGGCTAAAAAAACTTCACTGAACCCAAGAGACGAAAGTGAAAATTTGCTTTGTGTTTCTGAGTGGGTTTGCTCAATTTTTTGATGAAAAATTTCATCAAAATGGGTATTGACAAATAGTTGATCTACAGAAACCCTCCCCTGATTTTTTTTTTTTTTTTTTTCTGAGACACCTTAAAAAAACTGAGTTGTAGCTTACCTTGCCTCTTGAAACAGCTTTGCAGGCTACTTTTATGATCAAGTAAGACCAGAAGCAGTTCATCCCTTGTACCAGCATCAGTAGCAGGTTAAAAACCCACCAGGAAGGGAAAGGTCCTATGATCTCCCAGCTTTCAAATAATGTGGTGTTTAACACCCTAAGGAAAAGAAGAAAAATAATTATTGAACCAAGCATTTCATTGTACTTTCAAAGGAACTCTAGTTACTGCCCAGAAGCACAAGGTCAACAACATGTCTTCACTGCTCATTTGAAAGTGTGGTCTGAAAGCTGAGCAGGTACTGGGAAGAGTAACCAGTAGCATGACTTCCATTGTGCTTCTAGCTCAAATAGCATACTTATCCCTGATCACTTTTTAAAAAATTAGAGCAAAATACATAACAAAATTTACCATCTTAACTATTTTTAAGTGTCCAGTTCAGTGGCTCTGCGTTCACTGTGGGGCTACCATCACCACCATCCTTCTTTAGAAACTTTAACTCCCCATTCTATCTAGCCCTGGTATCTACCATTCTGCTTTCCACGTCTATGAATTGATTAATTTAGGAAATTCATGTAAATAGAATCAGATAGTGTTTGTCCTTTTGTGACTGGTTTGTTTCACTTGGCATGACGTCCTCAAGGTTCACCCATGTTGTAGCCACCATTTCCCTCCTTTATAAGGCTCAATAAGAAGTATATACCACATTTTTTGTAGCTATTCATCCATTGATAGACACTTGGGTTGCTTCCACCGTTTAGCTATCACAAATGCTACAGCTATGAGCATGGGGATACGAATATCTCTTTTAGTATCTGTCTTTTGGGTATATATACATTCAACTCAAGAAACATCAGGTGAGTACAAGCCATATGCACAGCACAGTACGAGTCAGAATACGAGTGAGATCTAGGCTTATAGCTGTAGGGAGCCACAGTGGGTCCTTAATTTTGCAAGGTTTTCCCTGGGAAAGAACTGACAATTGAAAGACATCATTTTGAATTGACGCCTTGAAATCAATATTGAAAGGATTTTTTTTTTTTTACAAAAATTATTAAGAGTACAATGAATGCATTTAGTTTTAGTTTCGTCTGAACAGAAAGTGGTCATGTATAAATAGCAATGACAAATGCATTATGCTACTCATTATAAATTAGTCTTGGTTGGGTTATAGGCTGAGAACCTTTTCATCATTAGGCAGCTAGGACTGGTGCTCCTGCTCAGCTTAATTGGAACAGGGAGTGAGAGCACTTGCTGGAAGGAGAGAAGTCACGTCAATTTCTGAAACTGCATCTGAATTCACAGGCTTTGCCATGACGATCAATGGAACCTCTGATTGCTTTTGAGATGCTACCTAAATGTAAAGGGATTTCTCTAAAAATTGACTTGGAGAAATACCATCAGTGCACCAAATGGATATCCCTGTCAGGAAAGCTTAGTAAGAAAAACAACGTATCAGGAATTTAGACTGGGGAAAAAGAGAGAGCATCTGAACTCTGAACACAGAAAACCCAGGCCAGAGCCACCGTCTGGCCACAGAATGTTACTGTTGAGGAAATTGCGTCTTTTGAGTGAACTATGTACGGTAATGATGCCATTACACATCTGTGGTGACAAAGTTCAGAAAAGTGGCTGTCTCTGAGGGAGGAATGACCAGGAGGAGGGTTGAGGGAGACTGGAAACTTCCATATCTTAATCTGGGTGATGATTACCTGGACTACACACATGTAAATATGTACAAATGTAAAAGCTTATAAAGCTGTATAGTGAAGATCTGTGTACTATACTGTATGTGAATTGTATCTCAAAATGGAACAAAGTACTCTTGTGGGTCAAACAGAACATATATGTACACTGCCAATTTGCAAATTTATGTTTGAATAATTACTATGATATCAGTGTTTTTCCTCCAAGATAATCTGTATTCAATGTATGGTTATACAGAAAACAAAATACCATATATACTTGAGTATAACCCGAACTTGGCACAAATTTTGTGCCGAAAAAACTTGGCTTATACTCGAATATATATGGTATTTTTTTCTCTAAATAATAGTTTTTCCACAGCATCAAACCTCCACCTCTGCTTAAACTCAAGTGGTAGAGGAGATGGGAGCAGAAGGGACAGATACCATGGTGACTACCAGCACAGAAAATGCTTGGTGTTCACAGTACACTCTCCCCTCTAAATGTTTTGTCAAATAATGGAACAAAAACGCTCCAATCTGGGCTTTTTTCTTCTTGCCTGATCCTTGACAAAATGGTGCCTGCGGGGCAAAGCTGGGTCCCCTGCATTTCACCAGCAATGTGCAGATACGTTACCATCCCAATGGCTCAGCCTTAGTGGATGACTTTAATGAATCATAAGATTGCATAATGACTTGGCTACGCCCTCCAGTTACTTTCACTCATTCTTCATCTTAAAATTGATCACAATAGAAATGTTACACAGGATGTGGAGGTTGTGCATACATACATTCGTGCAGAAAAGTTTACAACCATTTTTGTTAAGCAAAGAAAAAAAAGTATAGTCTATTTTAATAAGGTATTTAAGGCTGTAGGCATTCACGTTCTAAGAAGCAACATGACTTAAAGCATCCTGCTTTCCCCTTAAGGATGTCACAAAGCTCTGTGCAAAAAAGATCCCCACTGGTATCTTATTCCCCCAAATCTCCAATCTTACTTTCTTCATTCTTAGCATAACTCCCAAGGGAGTGTCTAAATCAATTCTCTTTAATACGTAAGGTTAGATGAACATTCTCACTTTTAGCCCTATGTGTCTTATTTTAATGTTCTCTATGGACATACAGATAGGCACACATATCAGTGATGCTGATGTTAAAGATGGACCAGCTGATCTCACACTAGGAATGAGTAACAGGTGAATGTTCCTGATGAAACCATGGCCCCTGGCCGTGGCAAGCAGCCATCAGTTTGCCTCCATTCCTTCTCCCCAAAGAGCTCTATATAAGCCCCGGGTCGCATGTTTCTGGAATGATCTCTACAAAAATCACAATAATAATTACAGCTGTGTGAAATATCTAAACAAAGCCAGGATTGCTTCTAGGAAACAGACTCAAGGCTTCACTTTGAGGCACACTACATGATGCCAGTGAAGATTTTATTTTTTTGAGACAAGATCTTGTTCTGTTGCCTTGCCTAGAATGTAGTAAATGTCATCATAGCTCACTTTGAAAAAAGTGACCATGGGGACATTCAGCAATGAGTTATGCACCACTTTTTCTAGGATGAGTTCTTAGACTTCATAATCTGATCTTGTATATGTGCACCAGACCTTTCCTGCTTAAAATGACCTATTTGGGCTTGTTTAACTGGTTTCTACACTTTAATCCACCCCCTCAACATTTAAATCCTAATAGAATTATCTCTGTTACTAAAAATCATAAAATGCCTTTCACTATTATCCTGTCAGAAATATGAAAGTTTTAAGGTACAGAATCAAAGATCTCTTTCTAAATTCAGCTCAAAAAGTGGGAACACCGGCCCTGTGCCCTTTACTTTGCTTTTCTCTGTGAAAGGGTTGAAGTATACACCTATCTCCAAATAGCCTTTTTCTTGAAGAAAAGGTCAAGGAAGGCTGACTCCTGCTAGGCTGGTAGAAATCTAGGAGAAACTAACATCCCAGAGACTTACTCTTCCAAAAGTTTTTTAAAAGAGTGTAACACCATCCTTCCATCTTCGAAGGGGCAGGATGGAAGAACAGGCTCTGAAACCTCCCTAAACTTGCAGGCTCCTCCCTCGAAGGGCTGGCTACTTTCTGCTCACATCCATTGGAGGGGCCAGTCCCAGGATGACCAATGACAGACTGAGCTCTCCTGGGCCCAAGTGCAGGAGGAAAATCCTCCTAAAATGTTAGGGGCTTCCTCCTAAAATGTCTTTTTCTTCTTTCCCCTCACCTTGGGGATATAAATGGTATGTTTTTTGTAGGGGTGAGAGGAAATACGGCTAAATGTGTACCAATTTGGAACTCTTGCTCTTTGTTTTAGCTTTGAAGTTTCTAGGTCTAATCAATTTACTCAGTTAAAGTAGAAAAGGTTGGCATACCCTGAAAATCCTGGAAGTGCTGCTAGGAAGAGAAAAATGTATTAGAGGCCTGTAGTCTTGAGGGATATTCTGCACCATATTATCTTCATTAGCTTTTGCTTGACAAGAGAGATACAGGAAACCTGTTTTTAACAAAGAAATGACTCCCCAGAGTAAGACAGAGTTGATGAAATTCACTTGTAAGATGCTCAAAATGAAGGGAAACAAACAAAAAGAAATAAAAAGCCCTTGGAGAGTGAAAGCAGTGAATGCAGGGATTTTAGCTAAGAAAAATTTGCTCTTGTCGGCTTTAAAAATTGGAAGAAAAATAACACACACAAAATTGTATGGATTGAATAAGTCAATTGATCAACAAAAACATAATCATAGCATTCTGGTTAAAAAGAACTGAAATAATGTTAACTACTGGGATAACTGCTGTGGAGTATGATGGATGTGCTTGGAGTGTGGGTGGGAAGTGAGCTTACTTAAAAGAAGGGACAGTATTGAGCATGACAACTGAATTGAAGGCCAAACACCCCGTTTTCAGACTCCATTCTTATCTTCACTTGTTCTATGATGCTGTGAATCTTTGGATTTTTTCTTAAGTTGAAGCTTCTTCATTTATAAAAGCCTCTAAGATGATTCCTATAGGGTTCTTAAAATCTAACATCAGCGGCTTTATGAATTCATGTTTTCTGATTTGCCTATAATTTCACTTATTCTGATCGTTTCTTCCATGTGTAAGATATCCCTTAAGTGGCAAGGGGAGCATCATTATTTGGTAATCAAGAAAGGTAAGTGGAATTACCTTTATTTTTAAGCTTAAGTTTGTACCGTATGCCCAACACTGCTGGGAGCTATGGGAATTCATAAAGAACTCATTCATTAGGTGAGGAGCTGGGGCTAGAACATAAATTGGTATATTGTATTTTGCTGATAATATTACTATATGCACCACAATGTACCCATCTATTGAGTCTAGGATTCTCTTTCCAAAATTTGTCCTAAGGAAGTAATTGAGGATTTGTGAAAAAAATTTATCCATGAAGATATTGGTTTCAGGATTAATTATAACACCAAATCACTAGTAATATTCTAACTAATGTCCAAAAATAAGGCACTGATAAATAATGACTTTTTAATATGGTAGAACACTCTGTAGCCAAAACATTATGATATAGACAGATATTTAATGAAATGGAAAAATGCTCAGAGTACAATGTTAAATGAGAAAAGCAAAGGTATAAAACAGTATGTGCAGGATGATCTCATTTTTGTAAAGAAAAAATATGTAATTCTAAGCATATGAAACATTAGCAACAAAGACATCAAACCATGAACAGTGGTTATCTCAGGGTTATGGCACAGTGATTTTTTTTGGTTTTATACATTCTACACAATTTCTATAGTAAGTATTTATAGTAAGCATGTATGTAATCACATAAATAAATATTAGCTTAAAGTTTGAGGAAACCACATGAGAATGATAATATACACCCAAGTGTTAACAAAAGCCAATATAGGTCTTTACTTGGTCAAAGAGTACAATAGACTTTTGCAGAGCCAAAAGGATTTCTAGAAAATCTCAGAGCCCCAGAGGGGCTGCAGCCTCCCTTGGCCAGATCCCATTCCCCCTGAAGTCCCATCTTCTTGCTCCAAGAGAGAAGTGACCGGAAGCAGTCCATGTAGACAACCCAAATGCTCCCCTCCTTCTGCCTGGACTGTCAAGTAAGGGGTGGGGGCATGTGCTTCCTTGGGAACACTAAGACAGGTGGCTGGGGAAGAGGAGGGCGCACTGTGGGGGAAAGCACCTGCTTACCTGGATGGGCTTGTATATTTCTTACTCCAAAGACAGATTTTTAAGTTCTACCTGAACAAAGGAAAACAGCTCTCTAAATTCATCCAAGGTTATGAGTGTGAGGATTCTGAGGATAGAGAAGGGCCAACTTAAGTTTTGTAATATGCAAAATGTGTATCTTTTGTCTCTGGAATATGGGTTTGTTGGCCACGTATGGAGCTGTTGTTTCCAGGGTGGCCAATATTTAGAGCTTAATAGCTGCCTAAGAACCATGAAACCTGTCCGGCCTCTGTACTTTTCTTCTACTCTCTTATGTCATGATTTTGCAAGAAATGAGAGGGAGCGTGCGCTTCTGGAAACTAGGGGTACTATATCTCAAACTCCTGTCTTTGGGGAAGGAGGAAATGATAAGGAGAAGAGGAAGAGGGAAAGAGAGAGGGAGGAGCAGGGATGAGAGGACAGGAACAGGGCAGACAAAAAGGAGAGATCCTTTTCCCTAGGACACTGCAGGTGCCTTTACTATAGGTCAGGACAGGCCTTGCACAACTGCAGGGCAGCACTTCATACTGCACCCCATCTGGGATTAACTGTTACACTCATAAAAACAAGAGCCATGACACAAATCAAGTAAAACTCAGGGTCTGAGATTTGGAAGCTTTTTCTACCAGTAACTACTATGCTGGGAATCTGCCTGGTGTGTCCATTTCCTGGCAAGCTCAGATGTGCATATATCACCTTCCTGAGGAAGAAAGCACGAAAAACACAATTTGACTTGAGCAGTCCCCAGACCAGCCACGTGGTCAGGGCACACAGATTCAGGAGTTGGATGGCAACAGGTTGGTTCCTGTGCAGAAATCACTGCAAACACATCTGCATAGTGACTCTAGAGATGGCAGTTTTATTTAGTAAAAGTCACTTTCCAAAACTCAAAAGACGGCAATACAGGGTGTCCTAGGGGGTTTTGTCTAAAAATAAATTTTCAAAAATCATTTCACTAACAGTTTAAGGTACTCTCTGTGTTTCTACTACTTTCGTTGGGTTTAACCGTGCTTATCCACTCAACTTTCATTACTTCTTCCATAGCCCCTGATCACGAACAAAATACTTACAGTCAATAGGCTGAATGTAAGACTGTTACTCTCACCGAAAGTCAGCAATAGCTACGGCCATACCTTAATTCACAGAAGAAATTTTCTTACACACAATTGGCTGCCAGAATGTACAGGGCCTAGAGTGAGGAGTGCAATTTTCAATATATGTCCCCTACCTAGATGTGAATGAGAAAAGCACCACATACTCAGGGAAAATGGACAAAGAACATGAACACTGACCACAGGTGAAATATAAATGGGGTCATGAAAACATAAACAAAATGTCCCCCTGTATTAATAATCCTGTAAATAGAAATCATAACAAGATATATATATGTGTGTGTGTGTGTGTGTGTATACACGCTGAAGTGGTTAGACTGAAGCGTCATGACATCCGTGGCCTACTTTCAGATGATGTGGCAAATCTGGGTGCGTGAGCTTGTGCAGGAAGTACAGCAGGCACTGTCGGTGTGAACAGCAGGTGAGTGCAGGTGAGGGCTTTTTGAGTATTCACTGCATTTGTTTCAAATTTTCTGTGAATCTGAAAATGTTCAAAGTAGGCTAGGCACAGAGACTCACACCTGTAATCCTAGCACTCTGGGAGGCTGAGGAAAGTGGATTGCTTGGGTTCAGGAGTTCAAGACCAGTGTGTATAAGAACAACATCTTGTCTCTACTAAAAGTAGAAAAAATTGGCAGAGCATTGTGGTGGGTGCCTGTAGTCCCAGTTACTTATGAGGCTGAGGCAAGAGGATTGCTAGAATTCAGGGGTTTGAGGTTGCTGTGAGCTGGGCTGATGCCAGGGCACTCTAGCCAGGCAACAGAGTGAGACTCTCTATTAAAAAAAAAAAAAGAAAAAAAAGGAAATGTTGAAACTGAAAGAGATAATTTAAACTATTAGATCATCTAATATACATAAAAAGAAGACACTGTATCATCAAAAAATAAAGTGAAATCAACACTCAAATACATAGAGTATAAGTAGGTGAAATATTTATAGAAAATAATCTGGATATACACATACACAAACACAGACAAACACACTTCTATAAAAAAGATTTTAAAATGACTAATAAACCTCAAATCCACCATTGTAGTTATCTCTCTTTAAAGAGGTAAGGGTTACCAACAAAGATATATGTTCACATTTTAAGATACAAAGTTAAAAGATTTAAATTCATTCAAGTTTAGAATAAAAATCTAAACACCATACACCCAGGCCCACACTAGTTCCCAGTCCACTCCTCCTCTCCCTCTCCAACATCAACACCTATCTTCTTCCTCGGGTTTGTCAATTTTCCTTCTGCTCCAGAAAGGGGCCAAGACCATTCCCACCTGAGGGTGTTGGTGCTGGTGGTTCTCTCTGGCTTCTTCCTGTGATCTGTCCTTTGTTGTCTGTCTATTTCATGTTAGATATTTGTCCAAGATCTCCCTGCCTCCCCCTTTAAAGCATAAGCTCTAAGACTGCAGCTCTGCCAAGGCACTTACTAACTCTTTCAGTGTTAGTAAGGCCGGGCGCGGTGGCACACTCCTACAATCCTAGCACTCTGGAAGGCTGAGGCAGGTGGATCCCTGATGTCAGGAATTGGAAACCAGCCTGAGCAAGAGCGAGATCCCTGTCTCTAAAACTAGCTGGGCATTGTGGGCACCTGTAGTCCCAGCTACTTGGGAGGCTGAGGCAAGAGGATCACTTGAGCCCAAGAGTTTGAGGTTGCTGTGAGCTAGGATGCCACAGCACTCTATCAAGGGTAACAAAGTGAGACCCTGTCTCAAAACACACACACACACACACACACACACACACACACACACACACACACACACACAGTAGGTGCTGCTGATGGGGGATACTTGAGCCATTCCCATTCCAAGCAGTGGGTGAAGCTCCCTTCAGCATCGTGCTGAATGCACTGATAGACAAATATGAATGGAGCAAGGCTGCTCCTCAGACTTCCCTCGCAGGATTTACACCCATAGGCATAACTTTTCAGTGTGCTATTCCATGATAATTGGTTTTGGCCTGTTTATTGCCAAGACTTTCACTTTTAACAAAAGCTTTAGATGCACAACAGAAAAAAGAATGAGGACGTTAGACTCCCTAAAATAAACTTATTAGAATGGTAGGAAGTAAAGGAGGTGAAAATTCACATTTACACCCCCTTCACATAATACAAAGCGACTTTGGAAGCTGCTCACAATCATAAGAGGGAGTTTACCTAACAAATGCAATCAGTGTAACCTAATTCTTTGCATGCTCAATGAATCCCAAATAATAAAAAAAAATGCTGGAAAAAATAATCAGTACAACATATGCAGAACTGAAGCGAACTGCAGTACCAAGGAAACTCTAACACTATGCATTTTTATCACGGTTCACTGGGATGGTTTTTCCTCTGCACAGTAAGACAAACAACGGTCAAGTCAAAGCTCAAACATCCTTCCTTAGTCCTCTCGCTCAAGTTGGGCCAGCAACAACTGTGGAGCTGCCAATGATTTGCTCATCTCTAGAAAGGAATACTATGCTGAAATTGATGTTTTTAGATGCCAACTGTCCAACCCTGGGACCTCTGTTGTTTACGTGTCCTTTGCACCATGGAACCAATACTTAACAATGCCTTTGTTGCTGTTCCACAAACATGGCACAGTAATACCCATGGGCTTTGCATATGGACTATAAAACATCTTTATAGCAGGCTTGCCTGAGCTACGGCCTGTGGCCTTGAAATAAACATTTTACTTATGCAGGGTGGACATAAAGTTCTTGTGCAATTTAAAATAGTTTAACATAATAAACTGCATATGAACTTTGCCCTCATTACCACCATGGTCAATCATATAGCCAAATCCTACTTATGATTCTTTAATTGGTTTTCCAGCTAAGTTGGTCTTTCCTTTTTTTTTTTTTTTTTTTAATGTTTCAAACCCACATATACATGTACAAGGTTGGACAATTAAATCTGTGAACTTATCCTAGAAAAAGTACTACATTCTTCATTGCTGAATATCACTAAGGTCACCTTCAAAGCACCCCTTGACTATCTGGTGACTGTAATGACATATGGCAAGGAGGTACGCAGCAATTTTTCTAGGATGAGTTTGAGAATGTAATTGTCCCACCCTCATGTAACTGGCTATTTGGCACCTCCTGTTGGATATTGATGAGGCACCTTTAGAACAAAACTGATTATTTCCCTACAACCCTATTCCTTTCCAGATAACACCACTCCCAGTGCACCTCCTATTACTATCATCATAGCTCCAGTGATGCTTTCACCCCCCAGTTCTGTAGCTTAGTGAACTGGGGTTAAAGTGAGTAGATGATTCGTTTAGAGTCATTCAGACAGAGTTCCAGTGCGAGGATCTGAACACATGCAGGGTTTAACCACAGTCCATTCTGCTAACCACCCCCCATCACTACAGTTAATGATGATACGAGCCCTCAGGTCCAATGGCAGCACCACTCTTCCTATCCTTTGCCCATGCCCTCCCTAACCAATGTGGCTACCTGCCCTGTCAATCTCCTAAATTCCTCCGAAACCCTCTGTCCACCACCGCCGCCGCCACCACTCTACTCGAAACCACCACCAGCTCCTACCTAGGCAGTCACGGTCACAGGCTTCAGTCTCCTAATTACACTTTGGTTCCGATGATCATAAACAAAATGACAAAGTGAGCAAAGAAATCATATGGCATTATTTCATCAGAAGGTAGTCATCCGGATAATATGTGTATTTAAAAAAAAATAGACTATGACTGAGAACAAATTCAGAACACTGTCTTAGTGTTGGAGTAGATCCATGATCCCCCAGTGGCCACGCTAACCCAGACTCATTCTTCAGATGGAGGCTCCAAAGTCACTCCTCAGGGAAGCACTGTCTGACCCTCAGAAAAGTGTGGATCCTCATATTCGTTGATGCGTTTTCATAACACTCACCACATTGGAAGTAGGTGATTGATGTCTGCCTTCCTATACCAAACTGTTCACAACGGGAAGGACTACAATGCTTGCCTGTTTCATTGCTGCTCTCAATTACCTAGTCAAGTGTTTGGCCAATGCAGTAGAACTTCCATAGTTGACCACCTCCTTAAGTTGCCTAATTTGCATAGACGAGACATGCTGGTTGTTCAATGGTCGAACTGGACTGCAAGCTCCCTGGGGGCAGGTATCAGTCATTTTGTATCCCTGATGGTGAGACCTGAGCCTGAGTTTTTGATAATTTATATTTGGTATAAAAAATCATGGCGTTTCTTGGATCATCTATTAAAGTATCTGGGATACAAGCACCAAGTTATAATGTTCACTTTTACACTTACTCCATCCTTCAATGGACTATTTAATATACTCAAATTCTATTCTAAGGAATGATAGTTAACATTAAGATATTGTTTAAAACTCCTGAAGTTTTAAACCTTCCATAGTCTCAGCAGTGTATATACACTGCAGTGTTAAAATACTCATTATATAACAAGGAGACAATTTAGATGCAAACCAGAAACATAAAGTAAACTACTTTGTTTGGTTCCTGATAAACTGCTGTTTTTATCGTTTAATAATCCTCACCGTCTGTCATTTAAATTTTTCACACTATCCATCAGCAATTGCAAGGCAGAGCTGATTCACACCTCTTGTTGCTCAGATTTAACAAGCTCTGTGCAAACAACTGTTAGAATAAGCAACTGCTTGGACTTCCATGCTCCACCTCACTTGCCCCAGAGGGGACCCTATCTTAAGTGAAACAATTCATAATCGGAGTCTCTCGCTCTGTATCTGTATGTAGAACTAAGTTTCACATTTAGATTTTTAGCTTTTATAAATGAAAAACTGAAATACAGTATATCCACGAACAGAAAACACTATTAACAACCTCCACCCCACTAAGTGCTCTTTGGTAGCTTTAACAATGACCAATTCATGGTTGATGTCTTTTCATCTCTATTCTCTCCCCCTGCCTAACTGGATTAGTTAGAAACTAATCTCTAACACCATGTTATTTAATCTTTAAAAAAAAAAAAAAAACCCTAAGAAAGATGGAGACTTTACCTCTTTCATGTTTACATGGATGGAGCTGGAACATATTCTTCTTAGCAAAGTATCTCAGGAATGGAAGAAAAAGTATCTAACGTACTCAGCTCTACTATGAAGCTAAATTATAGCTTTCACATGAAGGCTATAAGCCAACTATAGCACAAGACTATGGGGAAATGGCCAAGGAAGGGGAAGGGAGGGGGGAGGTTTTGGTGGAGGGAGAGAAATAGGTGGGGCCACATCTATGGTGCATCTTAGAATGGGTACAGGCGAAACTTACTAAATGCAGAAAACAAATGCATACATACAGTAACTAGGAAAATGCCATGAAGGCTACGTTGAACAGTTTGATGAGAATATTTTAGATTGTATATGAAAACTGCACATTGTACCCCTTGATTGCACTAATGTACACAGCTATGATTTAACAATAAAAAAAAAACTCTTTAAACATATTAGGAAGAAATCATCTGACAGCAGGCAGTTCTCACACTGAAGACACAACTTCCTTTCATCTTGAATAGCTTTGTCCTGAAATGATTTTTGTTTTTTCTTGCTGTAACAAAGGAATTTTTGTAGCATTAAAATTTGGACTTATGTTAACGAGAATATGAATTGACCTAGGTTGGAATCACTGAGCACTGCTATTTTTTTTTTCATTAAGTCTCTTTTATTTCGGAGATATAAAATAGACTTTAAATTTTCTTGGTTACCTAAGCGCAAGGCAAGGAATCTCTCTGGTGTTTTTTGCTGATGATATCCCATTTTAATTTTATTTAATTTTATATATTTTTGTTATCGTTGTTGCAGTGTTTGGCCAGGGCTAGTTTTAGAACCTGCCACCTCTGGCATATGGGGCTGGCGCCCTACTCCTTGAGCCACAGGTGCCGCCCTCCTATTTTAATTTTAAATACTCACAAAATTATGTTGGCTTTTGCTGTTGTTGTTGTTTTTGGGGGGGTTTTGTTTGTTTGTTTTTCCGCCCTCGGTAGAGTGCTGTGGCGTCACACTGCTCACAGCAACCTCCAACTCCTGAGCTTAGGTGATTCTCTTGACTCCCTAGTAGCTGGGACTACAGGCACCTGCCACAATGCCCTGCTATTTTTTTTTTGTTGTTGCAGTTTGGCCGGGGCTGGGTTTGAACCCGCACCACCCTCAGTATATGGGGCCAGCACCCTACCCACTGAGCCACGGGTGCCTCCCTAATATAATTTTTTTATACTTTTCTTGAGCCAGAGTCTCACTATGTCACCCTCGGTAGAGTGCCATGGTGTCACAGCTCACAGCAAACTCAAACTCTTGGGGTTAAGCAATTCTCTTGCCTCAACCTCCCAAGTAGCTAGGACTACAGGCACCTGCCACACCCGGCAATTTTTTTTTGTTGCAGTTGTCATTGTTGCTTAGCAGGCCCTGGCCAGGTTCAACCCTGCCAGCCTCAGAGTACGTGACTAGCACCCTAACCACTGAGCAATGGGCACCAAGCCCTTTTTTTTAAAATCACATAATTTAAGTGTGCCAAAGAAGTTCTAACTATAGGTTCAAGTGTGTTGTGAAATAAAAAAGGTTGAAAATCCCTGCTTTGGTGCTTTGGGCAATCTGGCCTATTTCCACTGGTGAAAACTTACTTTTCAACTCGGTGCCTATAGCTCAATGGCTAGGGCGCCGGCTACTTGCACCAAAGCTGGTGAGTTTGAGCCCAACCCCAGGCCTGTCAGACAACAATGACAGATACAACAACAAAAAAATAGCCGGGCATTGTGGTGGGTGCCTGTAGTCCCAGCTACTTGGGAGGCTGAGGCAAGAGAATCGTTTGAACCCAAGAGTTTGAGGTTGCTGTGAGCTGTGATGCCACAGAACACTACTCAGGGTAAAAGCTTGAGACTCTGTCTCAAAAAAAAAAAAATTATTTTTCTGCCATCCTGTAATCCTAGCACTCTAGGAAGCTGAGGTGGGAGGATCACTCATGCTCAGATATTCCAAATCAGCTTGAGCAAGAGCAAGACACCTCTCTACTAAAAATAGAAAAATTTGCAGGGAGAGGTGTACTCCTCGCACTCTGGGAGGCTGAGGCAGGTGGATTGCTTGAGCTCACAAGTTCGATACCAGCCTGAGCAAGAGTGAGACCCTATCTCTACTAAAAAAAATAGAAAAACTGAGGCAGAAGGATTGCTTGAGCCTGAGTTGGAGGTTGCTGTGAACTATGATGCCATGGCACTCTACCTAGGGCTACAGCTCGAGACTCTATCTCCAAAAAAATAATAATAAATAAAACTTAATAAAAATAGAAAAATTAGCCGGGCATCATGGTGAGTGCCTGTAGTCAGTCCTAGCTACTCGGGAGGTTGGGGCAGGAAGATCACTTTAACCCAGGAGTGTGAGGTTGCTGTGAGCTAGGTTGACACCATGACACTCTGGCCTGGGCAAGAGAGTGAGATTGTCTCAACAGCAACCACTGCCAAAAACAAAAAGGAAACTGATTTTCCTATTGGCTGCTAAGCAAGGCTGCTAGAACTACCTGTAAGGCATACCACACCATCAATGCCAATTTGGGTGCTTGCCTTAAATTTGTTTTGTTTTAGGGTGGCACCTGTGGCTCAAAGGAGTAGGGCGCCAGCCTCATATGCTGGAGGTGGCAGGTTTAAACTCAGCCCCAGCCAAAAAAACACTTTTTTTTCCTTTGGTCACCCTTGGTAGAGTGCCATGGCATCTTAGCTCACAGCAACCTCAAACACTTGGGTTCAAGCAATTCTCTACTTCAGCCTCCTGATTAGCTGGGACTACAGGCACCTGCCACGGGGCCGAGGCTACTTTTTGGAAACCAGGGTCTCACTCTTACTCAGGTTGGTCTCAATCCGGTCAGCTCAGACAATCCACTTGCCTCAGCCTCCCAAGTGCTGGGATTACAGGTGGGAGCTATTGCTCCAGGTTTGTTTGTTTTTTTTTTTTTTTGCAGTTTTTGGCCGGGGCCACCGCACCGGCCTGTTTTATAAACTTTTAGAAAGTATGTACTTGGCCTGGGAGGAGGTAACTCACGCCCCTAATCCCAACACTCTGAGAGGCTGAGGCAGGCGGATTGCTTGAGATCAGAAGTTTGAGACCAACCTGAGCAAGAGTGAGACCTCATCTCTACTAAAAGTAGTAAAACTGGCTTGGCGCTAGTAGCACAGTGGTTAGGAAGCCGGCCACATGCACCAGGGTTCGAACCTGGCCCAAGCTTGCTAAACAACGACAGCAACAACAAAATAGGCTCCGTGCCCGAGCACAGTGGTTACAGTACCAGCCACATACGCTGAGGCTGATAGGTTCAAAGCTGGCCCATGCCAGCTAAACAACAATGACAACAGCAACAAAAAATAGCCGGGCACTGTGGCAGGCATCTGTAGTCCCAGTAACTCAGGAGGCTGAGGCAAGAGAATCGCTTAAACCCAGGAGTTTGAGGTTGCTGTAAGCTGTGACGCCACAGCACTCTACTGAGAGCAACAACTTGAGACTCTGTCTCAAAAGAAAAAAAAAAAAAAAAAAAAAAAAATGGGCTCGGCGCCTGTGGCTAAAGCACGAAAGGTGCCCC